>PVJO010010370.1:0-64640 GCA_004026905.1 Hystrix cristata
CTGTGCAGCCATTCTTTGCTGATGGAAATCTTGTACATCTGCTCGCTTTTACCACTAATGGCTGTTGGGCATTAAAATGTGGCCAGGGTGAGCAACTGGAATATACATTTTATCTCATTTTAATTAGATTGTAGCCACATGTGGCTAGTGGCTAGCAAATTGGACAAAGCAGATCTCGACCAATAGGGATCATCATGCTGTCCAAGTTGAAAACCAGGACTGATGAATGGGAGTGGACCTGTGGGGCAAAATATTTGGAATTGGGACTGGACTGATCATTCCTACATGTGGCATCTGTGCTTGAGGGCTAGTTCAGCTTTAAAAACCTCATCATCACCCCTCATTCATTCTCTTTTCTTTCTTTTTCTCTTGACTGTGCTGAGGTTCGAACTCAGGGCTTTGTGCGTGCCAGACACTAGGCTACACCACAGCCCTGCTGAGGCCTTCTAATGTCAGTTCATGGAGGGAGGTCCAGGCGACCCACAAAGCCCCCAGATCCCCCAGAGCCCGGCAGGCCTCAGACCCTCCCCTGAGAATCCACAGGCCTCTCCTCCTGCCTTCAATTCTTTGTTGTAGGAATCCTGCTACGTATGGGCTGTTTTTTGTTCTCTTTTAGAAATGCAGTTCTTGGGGCTGGGATGTAGCTCAGCGGCAGAGTACTTGCCTAGCATTTGTGAGGCTGAGGACTCAGTTCCCAGCACCACCAGATAAATAAATTAATTAATAAAAATTGCATTCTAGCACCTCTGAGGAGAACAGGAAAGTCATCTGAAGGGCAGAGTGAGGGGAAAGGTGGGTCTGTCTGGTGGAACTTCAGAAGTCCAGAATTCAGTCAAAGAGTTCCAGGACACAGGGTTCCGGGGGGCGGGGGGTATGCAAAGAAGCCGGAAAAGGTAGGAAACACAGAGCAGATTTGGGGAGATGCCCGAGGTAAACTTTTAACCAGCTTCTCTGGGGTTCTCCAACCAGCTTCCCTCCTGCCCCCAGGGCCTTTGCACTGGTAGCTCCCTCCTCTATTCCCAGGCCTCACTAGCTATTGCCTAATTCACTCCTCCTCTGAGCCTTCAGCTTCCAGCTTAAGGGTCACTTTCCCAGGGAGGCATTTCTGGCTCCCAGCCTTCGTATTCTATGTGTCGGCATCCTCTGGTATAGTGGAGAACCCCACTCAGGTAGCAAATTCCATGGATGCTCAAGTCCCTTACAGCGCTGTCTAAACGTAGTTATAAAATCCTGTTACCAATTTTAAGAGAAGAAATTCTGCCTAGTGGCCACTAGGGGGAGGCCAAGTCCCAGGCTGCTGAGCCGATCACTGGCAGGTCAGGTCCTTGGTTCGCAGGGTCAGACGGTCCTGGAGGGCTGCGGCTGGTGGAAATGTGCCCAGTGGCAGGTGCGGGGCTGGAAGGAGAACCTGAGGCGTGTCACCCTTTGACCTGTGATTCTCTCCTTGCTCCGTGAAATCTCCACACTCACCCAAAACACGCTCAGACACAGATCCCTGTCTGCTGCCTAGGCCCCACCCCCCGCCACCCCACAAGGGCTCCTTTCTAGTGTAAAAGACAGTTTAGTTAGCTTCTAAGTGGACAGCCAGTAAGGGACAGGGCCCAAGACAGAGCTGGCGAGATGCAAACAAAATAGTGCATACACCTGAGTCTAGAGCTAATTTGAGCCATACAGCTAGTTATTTTAGGAATGAAAAACCGGCAAGAGCAAGGCCCTGAGTTTGATCCCTAGCACCCTCCCCAAAAAGTAGAAATGTAAAAGCAAACACAAGAAAAGGGATAAAGAGTTAACATAAGGATGGATAGGTAAGATCCTAACTCCCAGGAAGGAAACTGCTGTAACCTCTGTAATCCCAGCACTCCGGAGGCTGAGGCAGGAGGATCTTAGAGAGTCCAAGGTCAGCCTGGGTTACAAAGTGAGTTCAAGGCCATCCTGAGCTACATAGTGAGAGCCTGTCTTAAAAAATGAAAAAAACAAAACACAAAAAAGACAACCTGCAAGCACAAAGTTCTGAGTTCGATTCCCCAACACCAGAAAACAAAAAAAAAACCAAAAAAAAAAACAACGAAAACCTCCTTAGGCAGAATATGTTAAATTTTAGTTAGCAGCTCCTCCCAGTAGGATCCCTCCTGAATACACCCCAGAACTATAGTTCTTCTCCTTCCAATAAACACTCTCCTAACTTCGTCCTTTCTATCCACAATTTTGTTCTTCAATTTAAACTGCCAGCTTGGTTCTGTGTGATTTGTACCAAGTTAGCTGTTTCACTAGGACTTATCTTGCTATCTATTTTTACTGCTTATCCTTCCAGTTCTACTAAAATATTGGCTAATCTGAGAAACTCATTCTCACTGAGGCGATAACAGCAGATGGGTTAGTGTTTAGCCCTTCTGGGGACACTCAGACTTAAGGCAGTTCGATCCCTAAAAATGGTAGCCTAATCTTAGTTTCCTCCGGCCCTGCATGGGGGTTTATATAACAGTAAGACCCTGTACTTTCTGGCATCTTCTGGCTCTGTTACAGGACTATCCTAAAGTCTCTGGTGCACCTTTCCTAGGCTGCCCAGGATGCATCTCACAAGGACACAGAAGCACCTTCTCTCCTCCACGTCTGCCTGTGACCCACCCAGGCAGGCGGGGACGCCTCTGGCTGCTTCCTCCCACACTTGCCCACACTCACATGCAGACCTAGAGCTGCATCTTGCTCCCCTGGGTCATGGTGACAATCACAGAGGACGCTCACTCAGTTTCACATGCCTGGCATTTCTCTATAAATTTATGCACATTGAAGCTTCACAACAGGTTTCTGGGGGAGGAATTGCGGTCTTGACCTCTGATTTGAAAATGAGGAATTTGAGGCCGAGAGAGGCGAAGTACTTTGACCAGGGCACACAGAGGCTAATTGAGAGAGCCCAAGAGTAGAGTCAAAGGATCGTAGGATCACTGAGTTGGAAGACGCAATGCTAAGTCTCAAACTCGTTCTAGGGTTTAATGCAAAATACTAGATGAAGAAAGAACTTACTCAAATTCACAGAGATGAATTGGGCTGAAGTCATACCAAAAATGGATCACTCGGTTCATAACAATAACAATGAAGACATCTAACATTTATTTAGGGCTTAATATATGCCAAATGCCAACAATAAACCCTTTTTATTGCCTTATCTAATTTATGTTCCTGTGTGTGTGGTACTGGGAATCAAACCTCTACCACTGAGCTACAACCCCAGGCTCTTTTATTTTTTGAGGCAAGGTCTCACTGTGTTGCCTAGCCATAACTTGAACCTGCAATTCTCCTGCCTCAGCCTCTCAAAGTGCTGGGATGACAGGTACATGCCACTGTACCTGGCTCTAATTGAATTCTTTTATTTATTTATTTTTGGTGCCTGGGATCGAACTCAAGTCCTTGTGCTTGCTAGACAAGCACTCTAACCACTGAGCTAAATCCCCAGCCCCTAATTGAATTCTTTTAATAGCTCTATAAATTGGAACCAGAGTGCAGAGTTGTGTTTGATATCTTTGCTCTTCATTGCACATTAAACATTTTTTAACATATTATTTCAATAAAGATAAAGAGTTGACACACGGAACAAAAAAGCAACACGCATTCCTCCCACCCTCTCATTTGTCTCACTCCAAGGTAACCACTCTTGATGGTGACATCTGTGAAGTGCTTTGCAGTTTAAACAATGTTTTCCCATAAGTTACCTCATTGGATTCCAGCACCAACTCTCCAAGGTATTTTGGGCATGAATAATTACTGTCTCTATTCATAGATAGGAAGCCGGCTGCAAGGGATGAAGTGACCTGCCCAGAGTTAGGCATCCAAAAAATGGCAGAGCCAGGATTTAGAGGCTGGTGGTGGGAAGCTGTGGCTTATGCACCACTGCTTTCTGGGCGAGAGATCTCTGGGCACTTAGAGCCTGCAACGGGCTGGCCATAGTTTGCCTTGTACACAGAGAGACTGGTGTTTGGTCAGGAGACAGGAAAAATCTCACCATTTCATGAGTGTTAACATTCCAGAGTGGACCGTGCTCTCGCTGCTCCGGGCAGGTCTACAAGGACTCCTCTCCTCTCATTCTAGCTGATCTGCAGGGCCCTTGGGTGGCCCAGAGTCCTAGAGCCCTGTAACAAACCCCCAGGAACCGGAAGTGGATGGCTTGTGTCTACCGGCCTTTATCCTCCCAGGGCTCAGGAGGCCATCAGCCTGATCAGGGTGGGTTCCTACGCAGGTCCTGAGGGGACCCTGTTCCAGGGCTCTACCGGCTTCCGATGGGTGGCGGCATCATCCAGAGAGCCTTGGTTTGCAGATGTATCACTCCAACCCCGGCCTGTGTCACCACATGGCTTCTCCTCTGTGTGTGTTTTCTCTTATAAAGACATCAGTCATTAGATTTGGGACTCACTCTAATCCAAGTATGATCTCATTTTAATGCTGCTTGCAAAGATCTTATTTTGAAATAAGGTTACACTGAAATTCTGTGTGGACATGAATGTTGAGGAGACACTATTCAGCCTAGTACACTGTGTCTTCCTGTTTCAGTCAATAAACAGGGATGCCACTTCTAGAATATTCTGCACCTCCCCTAATGAGTAGTCCTAAGCCAGGACGGAAGTGCCAGGACAATTTTGCCCATTTACAGGGAGGGAAAAGGAAAGGGAGAAAGGCACTGGGACGTGTCCTAGACAAGCCCACAGATAGCTGCTGGCCACGTCTGCTGGGCCAGCAGGGCAGAAGCGTGTCATTTTTACTGCATGGCTTTGGGTCAAAATGCTTTTTTTTTTTTAATTTGTTCTTTTGAGACAGGATCTCGCCATGTTACCTAGGCTGGCCTCGAATGTGTGGCAATCCTCCTGCCTCAGCCTCCCGAGTGCTGAGATTACAGATGCACACCACTGTGCCTGGCAATGATACTGTTTTCAGATAAAAATTTTAAATAGAAGGAATAAAGGAAAACATGAATGAATGAAGAGATCCATCTTGAAGCTGTTTATGAAGTCTAAATAGAGTTGAGACTAAAGTGGGAAATAAAGACAAAATGAGCTGTGTTGTATGATTTGGCAATTAGGAAAATAGCTGGAATATGAATGAGCGAAAGAGCAAAAAACGTTTTTTGATGAAAACATGATGGTGAATTTAAAATAACTGGTCATCACTATATTTTATTAGGGAAAACTTAGGGAAATAAGATAGACCCTAAAAATAGATTCTAGTTATTTAAGGACTTGATATAATGTGAGTAAACATCACAAGACTAAGAAATAGTCACTATTCAACAAATACCATCTAAATGGTGGGACATCTGCAGAGACTGGAATTAGCTTCTGTCCACTTTTTTCACACCATATACCACAGAACAGTACATTTCCAATGGGTCGTTCAAAGGCAGAGAGAAGCAGAAAAGCAAATGAGTTTCAACTGTAATGAAGAGAAAATATTTTGACTGTGTGTGGGGGGGTTACTGGGGATGGAACCAGAGCCTTTACACTAAGCTACATCCCCAGACTATTAAGGTTAATAAAATTTAGTTTTTCATATGTTTGTTTTTGAGACAAGGTCTTGCTATGTAGTTCAGACTGGTCTTGAACTCACAGAGATCTTCCTGCCTCAGCATCCTGGTGCTTACCTAACCTGGGCTCAAATTTTCAATCCTACTGCCCCAGCCTTCCAGAGTGCTGGGAATAAAGGTATGTGCCATTGCATCCAGTGTGTACTTTTCTCTTGTTATAAAAATCAATTTAAAGTTGGGCATGGTAGCACACACCTGTAATCCCATCACTTGGGAGGCTGAGGCAGGAGGATTGCTATGATTACAAGACCAGCCTGGGCTACATAGGGAGACACTGTTTAAGAAAAAAAAAAAAAAATCAAGCGGCTGGGGATTTAGCTCAGTGGTTAGAGTGCTTGCATAGTAAGCACAAGACCCTGAGTTTGATCCCCAGCACACACACACACACACACACACACACACACACACACAAAATCAATTTGAATGATAAAAATGTATGATAGCTCAGACTTCCTGGTGGCAAAATAGTCTCTATCTTTTGATTCTACAATTCTACTTTTAAGGAAATGGCTAAAGACAAATAAAGTAAAATTTTAAAAATCACTTCTATAAATTGTTCATGGTAGTATTTAAATTTAAAAATTAGAAACTAACTCCTTGTGCAATGATTTCTCAGTCAGTGCTTCTCCAAGTGAGGCTTGAATCAAGACTAAAAAAGAAAAAAAAAGAGAAGAGGGAGAATGAGAGCTGTAAAGCGGACTCCATACCTGGCCGGGGCCGCAAGGGATGTGGAGCTAAAGTCAGTGCATGTTTATAACGTTGTGTTTTGGTCTATAAATTACTTAAAAAATGCATTGCAGTCATGGGGGTTTTCATTTGCCACCCCCCAGGAAGGTCATTCGAAGAGTTCACGGAACTCTGACCCAGACTCCCCAGGACTCATGTGTCAGCTCACCTCGCCTGGATGTCACCTCGGACTCCCAGTCCCTCTTCTGCCTTGGCTTCTGTCCAAGGCCTCGCAGCCCATCGGCGCCACCCGCTGTGTCCTTGGTGGGTCCCGTGTGGCGCTGTCAACCTCTCATCAGGACAGTTCACTGACCACACATTTTTCCACCAAATAAGGGAAAACAAATAATAAAAAGGGCTGGCAGTGTAGTTCCGTGGTCGGGTACTTGTCCAGCATGCGCAAGGCCCTGGATTTAATCCCTAGCACTGCGAATAAAAATTTTTAAAAATAATAGTAAGACTAAATTAAAAATTGCTTAGCAAGTGGCTCACTGGAGAGTGATGAGCGTTTCCTCCTTGGGTGCATTGCTAATGCAGTTCTGAGCTGTTCCGGCTCCCCAGCGGCTTGCTCCCTCCACGGCTGACCCTTGTTTCCCACAGAGACCTTGCTCCGGGAACTCGCAGATCCATCCTTGTCCTGAGCCTTGGGGCTTCTAGCCAGGATCTGTGGATGGCACAAGATACTCTGTCCAGCCGAGGTCAGTCAGCCTCCCCCAAGAAGCCTGGGCCAGTGCCTGTGTGGGAGGCAGGGTCCGCTCTCCCAGGGCGTCCAGAGGGCCTTTGGGGTAAGCCAGGCACGGCCCAGCTACATGCCCGAGATTTTGTTCTCAGTGCTGTGCAACCTGAGGGAGGGTACACACACCTCCTTTCAAACTACCAGGGAAGCTCCTGATACACTGGCTCCCCCGGCTTCCTGGGTGTCTCCCACTCCTGCTCTGAGTTGTGCCCTGTTGTTGGCAGCCTTGCATGGTCCAGCAGAGGAAGCCTCATTTCCATAAGGGAAAGTCCCTTCGGGACACTGAGTTGTCGCTCTTCCCAGTCTCCATACAGAACCCAGCATTATCTCACTGCCACCTCCAGCTCTTTGCAGGTCCTTCCCAGGAGAACAGAAACCAGCCCAGGGGACAAATTCAACACTTTCCGACCCCCCAGTGCGGGGACCTGTCCCCTAGAGGAGAAGACACCCAGCCTGGGTCCAGCCTGACTTGCATAGTGGCCTTTCCTCTTTCCACCCACAGTCTTCCTCCCCACCCTGCCCCTTCCGGCCCTCCAGTCCTTCCTTCTTTTCTTTGGTTCTTTCTTTTGCATATGGGAGGGGAGGTATTTCTTGAGTGCATATTATGTGTCAAACATTGTGCTAGGAAGCTACAACCATGAACTGACTCAACCATGTCCTCATGGAATTGATGGCCTAAGTAAGGGAGGTAAAAAATAAACAAGCGACCGGAGTCTCAAAGTGCCATGATCAAATTGTAGTGAGTGCCCAGAAGGAAGCAAACAGGCGCCGAGGTAGAAAGGAAGTAGGACTCTGCTGCAGATGAGATGGCTGGGGACGGCCTCTCGGGGCTGAGTCTGGGTGACAAGAGATTAAGGAATGCGGGTGCAAAGACCTTTGGAGGAAAGTGTGTGGTGTGTTCAGGGAACCTCAAGTTCACTGGGGCTGGGGTTCAACAAGTAAGGGCCAAGGCCACAGCATGATGTGGTTAGAAGGGGAGACAGGGACCAGATCAGGCAGGCTGAGTTACAGGATTTCGATTTTTGTTTAAGTATAATGGAAAATCACAGAAGGTGTAAGAAGGTGACACGGTCTGATTTAAACTCTCAGGCATCACAGTGGCTGTGGTCTGAGGAGAGGTTGTGGGCGGCAGACAGGCGAACACGCAGGAGCCACAGCAGTGGCTGGGTGAGAGAGGTTGCTGGCGTGGACTTGTTGGTGTGGAAAGAGAGGTAGGGGGACTTAAGATATATTTGGGAGTTTGTACCTGGTGGGCTTCTTGAGGGACTGAAGTGAAGAAGGGAGAGGAATCAAGGCCGAACCCCTAGCTGGGTGTGGTGGCTCGTGCCTGTAATCTCAGTACTTGGGAGGCTGGGGCAGGAGGATCTCACCGCCAAGTATGAGGCCAGCCTGAACTACACAGCGAGACTCTTCCTCAAAAAACCAAAAACCCCCCCCCCCAAACAAAGAAACAAAAACCACACACAAAGAACCCAAAAACAAAAACAAAAGACTGAACCCCAATTTCCAGTTTCAGCAACCCCATGATGGGTGGCCCAATTATTCCAGTGAGGAAGACTGGTGGGAGGGAGGGCTGCAAAGAGTGGGTAATGGGAACATGTTTTGCTTTTCTTCAGGCTTGTCTGATTCCCAAGTCAAGGAATTCATTGCTTCTGGTCCTTCCCAGCCCAGCAGGCAAAACCCCATTTTACAAGCTGAGTAAACTGCATTTGAGCCTGGGAGTTCAGGGCTGGAAGATGATTCCTAGGATCCGGTGTGCTCTTTAGGGCCTTCTGCCCCCAGACTCTCAGACTCACCCCCAAAATATCACCAAGACCCTGGAGGCATCTCGGCAACACCTCCCAGGACTGATGCTCTGGGCTTTTGTTTTGTCCCTAATTTCCCCTCAGCTTCCCTCTTTCCCTCAAAATGCCCTTTCCGGTGCCCTCCCCGGATCCACTTCTAGAAGGCGGGGTGATCACAGGAGGGACAGGAATCCAGGAAGCAGGAAAGGTGGCCTCGCGCTGGTTCTGCTCCAGCTGGTTTGGGCTCATTACTTCTCTTCCTTGGGAGCCGTGTACTCTGACCACAACAGGGATGCAGTCCTTCCTGTCTTCACAGGGTTAGGAACAGGTGCATTCCTCACTTCGAATGCCAGTTGGCTGTGTGACCTCGGACAGGTCACCTCCCTAAACTGCAGTTCCATCAACCGCAAAACAGCAATAATCACCTTTCCTCTGGGGCTCTTGTGGGGTTAAAGTGAGATTATGAGATTTTGGCAGTGACGTGCCTCCTCCCTAGACATCAAGACAAATGCCAACTAGTGCTATTGCTGTTGGACATGTAAGGGGACCATCCATAGGAGAAAGGGGACAGACATCAGTCCCCAGAGCAGGTGGGAAATCGCAGCACCTAGGATAATGAGCTTGGTCTGCATGGCCCAAGCCGTGAGCCCACACCTCACTTTGCCCTGACCTCAGGGCGCTCCAGGGTCCAAGGTAAACCAGGTCTTGTTTTTTATTTTGTCTCTCTGCCTCCGTGCCCTCTTCTGTAAAGTAGAGACGACTATTACGCCTACCTTGTGGGCTCATGGGGTTGTGGGGAAACTTGAATTCGTTTTTAAGTACAAAATATACAAGGCATTTAGAATAGTGTCGAGAGTGGGCTCTTATTTGCGTCCAAGTTGTTGGTTTTCCTTGTATACATCCTCTAGGCCTGGGGAAACTGTGTTAGCATAGTGGACATTCCTGTTCCTTTGGTTGAGGAAGGAAGAAAGGGCTGGGCTTTGACAACTCAGACTGAGCAATTTGGAGAAAGGGGCAAAACTGAAAGATTAATCTGATCATGTTAGAGCTTTAAAATGGATTTAGGAGTTCTTAAAATTCAAGAGTTTCTAAGCTTCAGAGGCTGGGGATTTAGCTCAGCGGTTAGAGTGCTTGCCTTGCATGCACAAGGCCCTGAGTTTGATCCCCAGCACCAAAAAAAAAAAAAGAGTTTCTGAACTTCAGATGTCAGAGTAGTATCAGCCTCTCTATAGGGACATTTTTTTCCAATTTAGGGAAAAAGGAGGAAAAATACAAACAACCTACTAGATTAAGAAAAAATCTAAACATATTTCTCTTTTCTTTTCTTTTCTTTTCTTTTCTGGTGGTGATGCTGGGGATCAAACCCAGTCAAAATGATTTTACAAATGAGGAAAGTGGCCCCAGAGAGGAGGCCAGAGTTGCCCAAGGTCAGAATCCTGGCTCTCGACAGACCTGGTGCTACCGTCTCCATCTCCTGCCTTCCGTCTCAAGCCCTTTTCATCAGACTCTTCCCTAGTGCCTTTGGCCTCTTTCATTTCCCAAGTGATTGGAACCCAACTTATACTGGCTTAAGCAAAAGGGAAATTCAAGAAGAATTTCAATCAGAACGAGAAATAGAAATAGACTCTTGGCAGGAAAAATCACTGGACGACCATAAAACTGCTGGAAACAGATGCCCTCAGGGTCAAAGTCTCCCCTCTGTGGTTCAAAACCCATAACTAGACTTTCCTACCTCTTCCTTAATTCCACCACTACAGTATCATCACACACACACACACACACACACACACACACATACACACACACACACTCTTTTCGTTCTGAGTAGACCTTTAGGATTCGCTCACTGGCACATCCCACACTAACTCAAACCTTCTCTTGGGTTGCCCTGGCTAAGCGTGTCTAACTAGCCCCAATCCAACAGATCCCTCATGACCCCCTGGGGTGGAACAACGTCCCCAGCAAAGGTCGTTAGAACACACTGTCCCCAGCAGCCTGTCAGCCAGTTTATTGGCTAGATAATTATGGACAGTACTTGCATTTTCTTATTATGTTGTTAATGATAGCACATATCTAAAAACAAACAAAACCCTAAAAGCAAATGACAGGAGGCCTGGCTTGTTTGCAGCAGGGTAGACATGTATATTCTCAAAGATCCTTCCTCCTTGATGTGGATGTAAGTTTCCAGGCAATGTGCCTTCGGTCTGTGGACTGGGGTCTGTGATCTGAATACACGGGCGGGCAGGATTTCCTTGGAAGCTCAGCTATGAGCTTCCTGCCGGTCACCTTGCCCCACTCCCAGACTGTGCTGGGGTGGGGAAGGCCCTGCTGCTGCCTTGTGTCAGCCCTCCTGCCTGACACACTAAGCTCTCCTGTCCCTACACCCTGCTTGCTCCATCTGCAGTGGGCAGGAGGAAGTGAAGGCCGGGAAAGAAGGCAGAGTACCCACCCTGTCACAGTGCTGTTAGTTTCTCATAGAGAAAGCCTCAGAGCTCGACTTTTCTCTAACCCCTTTTCGCCAAGTAGAGAACACTGAAGCCAAAGGATAAAACGGAGCATCAACTTTGAGGTGGAGTATTGGGCATTGAACCAACGGTCTTTGGACTGAGCTGATCCTCAAACCCTTTAAAAATTTTTTTTTTTATTTTGAGACAGGGTCTCACTAAGTCACTAAGTTATCCAAGCTGGGCTTGGACTTGCGATTCTCCTGCCTTGGCCTCCCAGAGTGCTAGAATTACAAGGCTGTGCCACTGTACTGGGATTTATTTAAAGACCCCAAGTACAGGACCAGGTGACTGCTATGTATTCAGCCATCTTCCCTGCGGTTTCCACTTAAAAAGTGGTGATTCCAAGGAAAGAACCGTATATAACCTACTCACTAATGCACAGGGTCAACTTTTCCAATAGGCTCAATAGGCCCAGTGCCTAGGACCTCGTGAGGGTTAAGTTTACAGTAATATCTCGGTTCACGAATGCTTCTGTTTACAAACAATTTAGTTTGCAAACAAAAGCGTTCTGCAAAATTTTGCTTCTGTTTGCAGGCTCCACATCAGATGACAAACAAGCCCGGCATCTTTCCTGCACAAACACAAAGGCAGTCATCTTCCCTAAAATTGTAAAATGAATTAAGTTTATAAACAGAGCTCCAGTGGTGCAATCGGTTAGCGCACGGTACTTATACACTGAGCTACCACTGTATGTGTTAATTGGACTGCCCAGATACTGGATACTCGCCCCCCCGGGGAGTCTCCTGTGTTCAGAGGTGGGGCTTTGGGAGGGTGAATGGATCATGGGATGAGCCAGCACCACTAGCAAACTGATGCATTGATGAGTTCACCGCTGAATGTGCTATCAGCATGTGAGGCCTGGTCAAAGCAGGTGGGTCACTTGGGGCAGCAACTGGGCAGAGTGTATTCTTGTCCCCAGTCCTTTCTCTCTCTGGCTCTTTAGCTTTCTTTCTGTTTCCAGCCGTCAGAAGGTGAAGAGCTTTGCTCCACCAGGCCCTTTTCCTAGGCCATTTCTGCCTTGGAGTCACCTGACAATGGACTGAAACCCCTAAAACCATAAGCCAAAATAAGCCTTTTCACCTTCACATTGTGCATGTCAGATATTTGGTCCCAGCAATGAAAAGTGATTAATAATGATGTCTGTGAGGATGTTTCTGGATGAGATTAATATTTGAATTGTTGCCAAATAGGGTAGATTGCCCTCCCCAATGTAAATAGGGGTTATCCAATCTGTTGGCAGCCTGAAAAAGAAAAAGGTAGGGTAAGAGAGAATCAGCCTGAAAAGGACAAAAAAAGGTAGAATAAGGGAGAACTGACCATCTTTGATCTGAGACTTGGCCTTCTTCTGCCTTTGGACTTGGGTTTGGATTAGAATGCACACCAGTGGCTGTCCTGGGTCTCCAGCTTGCTAAGTGCTGGTTGTAGCCCTTCTCGGCCTCCATACACACGTTGGGCATACATCTCCATCCCATTGGTTCTGTTTCTCTGGAGATCCCAGACTCATTTGGGCCCTCTATTTTTAGGGCCCCATTTAATTTTAATGTATTTTAAAATTAGAAAGAGATGATGGATATAATAACAATGACTATAATACAATGAATAAAATTTGTATTCTTTTCTTTATGCCAATGCAGTCATAAACTATAATTTTAAATGTCATTTTTGGAGGTATGAACTCACAAAGGCACATGTGTCTAAGACCCAGGCAAGTCACAACCTAACCCCACCAACATACTGCCGCACCCTCGTCCTTGAAGGTGGCAGCACATGTCCATCCACTGTTTCAGTGGGTTGACCAGGATGATGTTTTCATGGTCTCCCACTGACCTTGATGAGGAAGTTATTTTGGGAGTTGTAGTCTTGAATTTTATCTATTAATAGAATTATGCATGCATGCACTGGCCGATGGGTCTACTAAGCAGAAGGCAGAGTCAACCGGAACCAGGCACAGGATAAGTAACAGCTTCTCCAAATAAGGGTGACCATTGAGGAGCCCTGGTCCTGCTTCTACTTCCTGTTTTCCTCTGTGTCCTGACCTGGTTCTTGTCTAATTAGGTTAACTCTCTCTCTTGTAGATTAAGACCAAATGTTTGGGGAGCCTACATGATGTGTCAGATACTGTTTTGGGCAAAGATAAACAATTGGTTGCTTGCAGCCTCCTCCTCCGGCAAACAGTCTATGAACAAGTCCCATGCTGTGGGAAGACACAGTTTAATGCTGCCTGGGTGAATGGCGAGGGCTTCACAGCGGCCTCGGATGAAGGGGGCGTGGGGAAGCAGGCCAGGGATCCTTCCAACTCCCATAGCAAAGAATTCGTTGGCGAGTGTCAGAAATGAGATGAAAGCCAAACATTACAAATGTCTATTTGTCCTCTGACAGTGTAAAACTATTTCTTCTAGCTAACGAGTAGAAACCTAAGCAAATTAGAGTTCCGTGTCATAGAAGAATTGCCACTGCCACAAAGTACTCTGTGCCCTGTAACCTTTTTAATCAACTTTGACAGGAAAAGGAAGAGGACATTCCAAGCTGAGGGTCCAGTACGAGTAAAGGGAGGAGGGCCAGGGTTCTAGGAAGGGCAGGTAGTCCTGTGCAGTTCCCAGTGGGGATGCAGGGATAGCCTGGTCGGGTTAGGGACTCGTCCAGAGTGAGAAACAGGTGCTAGGAAAAGGCCTCCCTCCCTTCATAGTGAGTGTGATAAAGTGTGTTTTTTTGGCTGCTAAGCTAGACGCATCCTAGCTGCCCTAGGAACCACGTAGGTTAGTGTGATATCATCCAAATAGATGCTTGCTCTTTGACTTTAGTTCCTGGCACAGAGCTCCTGAAGCCCCTGGAATTTCCTGAGTCTTTTGTTGCTCATAAAAAGCTCCTTTTACACACTTGACTTTATGCAGATAAGGTGGCTCTGGAGAGGTGGTCACTGGGTGGTCCAAATGGTGATTAGAGGGTGACAGCTTTCAGTCTCACCTCCTGGCCTCCAGGGAGGGGAGAGGGGTTAGAGACTGGATCATAAAACCTTTTTTTGGTTTTCTTTTGTTTTTCAACCAGAGTCTTTAAGTTGCTCAGGCTGGCCTTGAACTCATAATCCTCCTGCTTTAACTTCCCAAGTGTTAGGATAACAGACAGGTACCACCACATCTGGTGGTTATAAAAACTTTTTATTTATTTTTATTGTTATTATTAATTATTATTATTATTACTTGAGATAGAGTCTCACTATATTGTCTGGTCCAGCCTGGTGTTGAACTCACTATGTAGCTCAGGCTGTCTCAAACTTGTGACAGTCCTCCTGTCTCAGCATCCCAAGTGGGATTACACGCATGTGCCACCAAGCCTGGCTTATAAAAACTCTGTAATGGTGAATTCTGGAAAGGTTCCCAGTTGGTGACACACACCTGTCCTAGGAGTCACCTCTTGTGTCCAGGCATGACTTCTATCCTTTATAATAGTGTGATAATTGTGAGGAGAACACTTTCCTGAGCAAATGATCAGACTCGAGAGGGGAACTCCCTATTTTGTGGTCATTTGGCTGACCAGTGGCTGGCATCTTGTGGCTGGCCACTTACAGCTGGCATCTGAAGTGGGGGCAGCCTTGGGGGACTCAGCACTTTAACCTGTGAGATCCGATGCTAACTCCAGGTAGGTAGTGTCAGAATTAAGGTGAACCAAATTCGATTTTTGGACACCCAGTTTGTGTGGAAGAATTGGAGAATTGGTGGTTAAAACCAACACACACTTGGTATCAGGGAAAAAATAAAAGACTTTGGTTCAGAAGTGGTGCTCAAAAATGCATGTAGAAATGGCTATGACAAGGAAAGAGCTCTAACTTGGTTTAAGGAAGGTGATTCACAAAGGGGCTCAGTTTATAGTCTTTTTGGTTTTGGAGCCAAGCCTGTGAGAAACCGACCGAAAAACACAGCTTCCCAGGTATCTCAGTCCATTTTACACCACTGTAGCAAAACACTTGAGACTGTGAGATTATAAAGAACAGAGATTTACTTCTCACAGTTCCAGAGGAAAGGCCGAGGGCAAGGGCCCTGCAGCTTTAGTACACAGAGAGGGCCGAGTCTGTGCTTCCAAGACGGCTCCTTGCTGCTCCTCGATGGCAGAACAGCAAAGGGAAAGAATCCACCCGTGAAAGCTCTCTTGAAAGGGTTTAGATTCGCCCATGAAGCTGGAGCCTTCATGGCTTTGTCAGTTCTTCCAGGCCTCATCTCTTCACTCTGTTACAATGACAATTCCATTTCCACATGAGTTCTGGAGGGAACGAATGGTCGAACCAAAGCACCAGGAAAACTGGCCCTTCCACCTCTGGCGTCTGCACCCTTGGGCGAGGCACTCCCCTCTTGGACTTCGGTTTTCTCATCTGTAAAACAAGGAACTGAACAGAATGCTTGCTAAGATCCACTCAGTGCTAAGAGTGGGATTCTGGGGCTCTAAACTCAGGGAGCCCCCCCAAAAACCTGCTAGAGGGCATGGGGTTCATAATAATGAGTGTTAAGGAAAGGAATTTTTCAGGAAAGCCAAGAGTCTTCAAATTAATTCTGTCCCACACCGATCCAGATCTTCTCCATGAACTGGAACTGAGAACTGCAGGGAGATGGTGGCCAGGACCGCAGAGATGGTGATCTGGTTGACTAGAGGAGGGTCGAGTCCCTGCAGTCCTGGCTCCTCCAGGGAGCCCCTTCTGGGGTGGGGGTAGGGGCAGCACGTGCCCATCTTCAGGGGCCTGCTCATCTGATGAGCCCTAGAGACTTAATTAAAGCCCATTCAGTGTGCACATGACAGAGCTGCTGTGCTGGGTGATCACATCAGGATTCAAAAATGTGCTCTGTCTTGAAGGACGGGCAGAAGCTAATAGGATTATGTTTAATAAGGAGAAATTAGAATCCCAAACTTAGATCCACAGAGACTGACAAGACCACAGTTTTGTACACTACAGTCTGTGTGCCAAAACCCGCCTCCTGCTTGTTTTGTTTTGTTTTGTTTTGTTTTGCAGGGCTGGGTTTTAGTCTAGAGCCTAGCCCCACCTCTTCTTCCTGTTTTTATAAAATAAAGTTTTATTGGAACATGGCCACATTTATTTGTTTCTATATCACTGAGGGCTGCTTGCATGTTCCAGCCACAGAGCTGAGTAATCCTACAGGGACAAAAATCTACAGTCTGAAATATTGACTGCCTGACCGACCCCTGAATTAGACAGGGAAGACCAGGATGAGAGTACCTCAGGCCACTCAATCTGTTCTACAAAATCCCACAGACTGAGTGGTTTACTAATACAATGATTTTTTCGCACAATTCTGGAGGCTGGGACGTTCAGGGGGCCAGAAGATCCAGTGTCTTGTGAGAGTCCACTTTCTGGTTCAAGGACTAAATCTTCCTGCTGTGTCCTCTCATGTTGGAATGATCAAGGAGGGCAAGGGGGGCTCTCACAGGCCTCTTGTAGGGGCACGGATCCTATCACCCTTGACCTAATCACATCAAAAGGCCTCATATCCCAAGACCATCTCACCTTAGGGGTTAAGATTTCAACACATGAAATGGGGAGGGGGGCACAAACTTAGCAGGGAGATTTGAATTAATAGCAATTCAATTAAAAAGATTTTAAAAAGGAGTATATTTAGCCCACATTACTAGTATTATAATACTAAGACACTTCTCTTTTGTATGTAACCAGCCAAAAATAATGCAAAATTAGCTCAATGCAAGAGGGATGCACTGGGAGGATGTCCTGAAGAAGGTAGGAAGAGTCTAATTGGGACCTTTCTCTCCACCTCTCACCTTTTCTAACTATGGCCACTTTTCTCTTGGTATACATAATCAGATTTGATAGGTGGCAAAAAATCCAGCAAATTTTCCATCACTAGTTTTTACCAAGTTTTGCTTTTCCTCTTCTTCCTCAGTGTATATAGAAAGAGGACATCTTGCAGCCTCCCCTGCAGTTAGATGAGGCTATGGACTGACATCTGACTGCTGTACATGGGTGAAGTGACATGTGTCACTTTCAGGCCACAGCTGTCCAGAGCTGCTGTGTCCACGTCCTGAGCAGCCCATTCCCTCCACCTGCTTCCTTGCCTCAGAGTGACAGGAGTCACCACTTGGAGGAGAGCTTCCCAGGAGACCTGCTCAGCCCTGTTAAACTTTGTGTGAGTAAGAAATAAATTTTTGTTGGATTAAGTCCCTCATATTCAGGATTCATTGGTTTTCATAGCATTGTCTATTCTATCTTGACAGATATGGCTGCCAGTAGATGCTGTGTTATACACCTCATTTCAGTCACCAGAGAGGTACTCAAGTCCAAAATTCCCAGGAAAAGAATTGATTGGAGCGTATTACATCTACAGCCAACCTCAGCCAATCAGCTGGCCTTGGGAGCGGAGTCCTAGGTGACCTGGCTATCCCTGGGAGGACCACATGAGTAGTCAGGTGGGGAGCACACAGATTCTGGAAAGAAGCCTGGAAAGTTGGAGAGGAGCAGGGGAGGGAAGGATGGCAAAGGGAGACAAAGACAAGGGAGCTGGCCTTCCGCGCACGGGCGCCGGAGTGCTGCCTGCTGAGCGTAGAGTTCGGAAAGGGATCCTGAGTCAGGATTCCTGCAAAGCCGTCAGAACACGCTGGGAACACAGGGAGCGGGGCGCTGAGGGAGAAGCCTTAAAGAACCTTGGCCTAAGAGGTAGAATGAAAGGAAGCAAGGGTATTTAATTTAGAAAACAGACAACTTGGCAGGGACACGGTGATTCTCTTCAAGGGTGTGAAAGTCTGTTCCACGAGAGGAGCACGGTATGTGACACTCCAAAGGGCGAAACTAGGCCCCAAAGGTGATCTGAGAGAAAGTCAGGTCGCAGCCCAACTTCTGAATATCTCACCATTTCAGCCAACTGGGAAGGGCTCAGATTGTCCCAGAAGGGGACGAGCTGGTGTCACCAGACCATGTGAGCCAGCCCTGGTAGGTCTCCTGAAGATGGGATTGTCACGTGTCTAGTCCGTTTGTCCTCTCCAATAGAGTCTCAGGATTACCTTGAATTAGTCACCCAGACTTGCCGAGAGGATCCAGGAGGAGCTACCTGCAGCCCAGGCCGGGTAAACGCTACTGGAAGGGCAGACAAGACCTGGGTCAGATGCGATCCACACTCTCCCATAGCCAGCCTCTACCAGCTCTGTAGCTTTAGAAGGGGGCCACCGCAGGTCCTCAGGAGACCCTGGGAAAGGTGCTTTTCTACCATTTTCCTATTCCTGACCCTGAACCCAAGGCAAGGGGGCAGGGCACGGTGAGGTGGCAGCAAGGGGAAGCGGTCACCCGGCAACTATCCCCATCCCCCTGTAGGCTGCCGGACCCACAACATGCTCTCAGAAGCGACTTAGAGGCCAAGACAATGCTGTGTGGTGGAGATCAAGGTCTTCACTCCTCCCTTTACTGTGGAGGCCCAAGTTTCTGTGCAGCCCAACTTACTGGCAAGGCCAGGATCTGAATTCTGCTCTTGCAGGTTTTATAGGAAGCAGGGCAGTGTGAAGCAGGGGTTAGGAGCACAGGTCAGAGCCGGCCACGTCAGTTTGAATCCCGACTCTGCTACTAATCAGCTGCGTGACCTCGAGCAAGTTTATTTGCCTCCCGGTGCCCCCATTTCTTGATTATAAGTTGTGACTACAGATGGTACTTATCTCAGAGGGCTGTTTTGAGGACCAGATAAGTTATTCTTTCCAAGACTCAGAGACAGTAAGGAATTTATCCAAGATCACACAGACAGGAAGAAGCAGATTCACATTCGAACGCAGATCGGTCTGACAGTGAAATTCAAGCCCCCCCTACTAAGCCGCCTACTTCAACTCACAGATAGAAATCTTTTCTATTGTCCTCTTGGAAGAGCTTCCTTCTGTGTACTAGAGTTTAAGGAGCATCAGTCCTCACACGTGGAGAAACTGAGGTACGGTGTAGCCCTCCCAGGAAGGGGTACTGAGTAGCTGATGCCTTCGAAGTCAGGTTCTTAATGTTAAAGAAAATGAACAGTGAGCTCTAGGAGTTCGAGACCAGCCTGGGCAACATGGTGAAACACTACCTCAAAAAAAAAAAAAAAAAGTTTATTTTTAAATTTCTCTGGTTTCGGTTTCTTCCTGAGCCTGTCAGCCACCGTGCAAAGGAAGCACCTGAGGGCTGAGCAAGACAGTAGGGATGGGGCAGAGCCAGGAGAAGCACTCTGTGGCAGACACAGGGCTGGGGAGGCCTGGGGAGGCCCCTGTCACGCAGGCCCAGATGCTGTGCCGCAGCTCGCGCAGATACCCAGATGCTGACTCCTGCACCCTTGAACAACCTTCCTTTCGGTCGCGCTGCCACCTTCCTGCCCATCAGGGATGTATAAATAGGTTTTAGCTGCACCTATTTTTTCCCCCCAAAGTCGCTGACGGCCTGAGTTGTTCCTCGTCCCATGCTAGGTCAGGGCGGTGTCCCTGTCTCCATCGTGGTGGGGCAGAGCTTCAGAGCTGGCGTGGGAAGCGGGGCCCCTGACAGCAGGCTGCTGAGTCAGGAAGGCACATGTGAGCATCTGGAGGACACCGAGCACCAAGAGTGGCTGTGATGGTGGATCCCAGTTCTGCTCCTTATCCACTGGTGGGGCTCTGGCAGCCTCTTTGGGTTTCACCTTTCTCATCTGCAGAATGGCGGAGAATCATATTCCCCCCTTAGGGGGCCTTAGGTGTCAGGTCTTGAGTTGGCACCAGCAGCAGAGGGCTGGCCACAGGGCCGTGCAGGGTGGAGGTAGCTGCTTAGCTTTTGGAGCCAAACTGCTTGGTTCCAGACCTGCTTTGTCACTTACTAGCTGCGCGTCCTGGTGCTGGGCAGGGTGTGTGTACTTTCCTCCCTGCTCCTCAGTTTCCTCATCTGTAATACTCAAATTCTTTGTGCAGTTGCCATGCGGATTTAATTGGCTTAATACTCACAAAACACTTAGAAAAATGCTTGGCACATAATTCATAAGAGTCTGCTAAATACACCACTGGCGTCCTTTGACCTGTATGACCCACACAGCTTTGCCTGTTGAGTTGTTTTTTTTTTTCCTGTTGACTTTTTGTTCCAGCATCTGGTAAACAAATCCTCCTTGAAACTGTCATTCCTCCTTCCTTCCTTTTTTCAGTTTTTTGACACTCGCTAAAAAGTTCAGGCTGGTCTTGAACTCACTGTGTAGCCCAAACTGGCCTCAAACTCGCAGCCATCCTCCTGCCTCAACCTCCCGAGTGCTAGGATTACAGGTGTGTTCCATCACGCCCAGCCTTCCTTCCTGCTAAGAATGGCATTTTAAATCCGTTTTTCCTTCATGTGACACTAATTTCACAGCGCCCTCTGACCTTTCTTTTTTCCAGCTTTCTGGCCCCTTCTCTACTCAGGCCAGCAGAAACCCTCATCCACACTTTTGTCTGCAGCCCAGGACTCAGCCGAGGTGCCCTGAGAATGTAGAACTCCACACTCCTGTCTACTGTGCTTCACAATCTGCAGGTTCCCATTCACTCACTCACTCACACATTCGTTCGTCAAGCACTGATAAGGTCCCTGTCTGGTCCTGAGTATGGCTTTAGGCCCAGGCGCCAGAGGATGAATAGAGAGCTTTCTGCTTTCAAGCAGCTCACAAATCAAGAGGCAGGGAAACCAAGAAAACATCATCAAATAGACCATAACAAGCTGTGTAATAAGGGAGGACTTGGGTGGTAGAGCTTGGTAGTAAAGTGCTTGTCTAGCAGGCATAATAGGTCCGGAGCTTGGTTCTCGACACTCACAAAAGAGTCGGGTCTCCATGAGATGACAAAGAAAGACCTGTAATCTGGGTTGGGGTTTGGGAACGATTACTGGAGGAGGCGGCTTCTCAGGTCCAGGGCAGCTCTGGGCTCACAGGGACCTCACTGGGCCTTCTGCTGCAGCTGGCCTTGCCATGTCCGGCCGGGTCTAGCTGCTGCCCTCAGCTAGTATGATCCTACCTGTTCTCATCCTTACCCTCCCTGGGTGCTCCTTGGGTCTCACCCCACGCACCACTCTGTCTGCAGTGTTCTCACCCCAACCCCGGGCTTCTATGTAGTAACTTTCTTCTTTTTTTTCCTTTCCTTTCTTTTCTTTTCCTTATTTTTTTTGTTTTTTTAAAGGTCTTGCCATGTAGTTCACGCTGGCCTTGAATTTGCAGCACTCCTCCTGCCTCAGCCTCCTGGGAGCTGGGATTATAGGTGTGCACCTGTGTTATTTTTAATAACTATCATTTATTGTCTATCACAACATTCCAAAAAGGTTTGTTTGTTTATTCACTCACCCAACACATATTAAATAAGCACTAGCCCAAGGGGAGCACAGGTCCCAGCACTGAGACAAGAAGGCAATGAAATTACACTGGCTCCCCACCCTTTGGAGTTTATGTTTGGGGGCAGAAGACAGAGGAAAAAGAGATAAGCAAATATGCAGGAAATCCCAGGCTCTGAAAAGCAAGAGTTGTCACAGACCCTCCTCCCCAGCTCAGGAGGAACCTTCAGAGCGTCCTGCCTCTGGATGCTCATGATGACAAGGATGGCACTGGGTCAAGAAAACAGGACATCTTGTTGGAAAAGTCCAGCCGGCAGGCCAGGCTTGGGCTGCTTTGAAGTGATTCCCCACATGGGCTGAGGAGTCTCTTTTGGTACCAAATGCCCAATGGCAGCAGACAAGCGGGGCTAAGAGGCAACAGGACACCTGAGCCCTTGGCTGGCAGTGGATAAGGGCACGGCTGCTGGCTGGCGCCTGTAGCCTCCTCAGCTGATCAGAGCACTGCTGTCTGTCGGCCGAGGACTCCTGGGGCCCGACATTGGCAGCCAGGAGCGGGAAGGGAGAGAGGAGCCAGCCCGTTGCTGTGGGCGCCGTCCTTACAGCCTGTGAAACCCGAGGAGCTGGGCTGAGGATAGCTCATGCCTCTGATCCCCTGTCCTGGGGTGAACTTTGGCTTCCAATTTTTGCTGCCCTGAATGAGGGGCTGGTGATGGTGGATACAGGGTGAGAGGGTCAGGATAGGGACGGCCCTGGAGAGGATGGGCTGGTGGGGTGGAAGTAGAATGGGAAGCTTGGAGCTTCCCCTTCAGATCTGATGGAATGACATGTGGGGCACTGTCCTTAGAGTCTCAGAGTAACACCTGCCAACTCCTCGGCTCAATCAACGGATCTTATTAAGCTCCTACTATGTGCCAGACCTATACTGTGTTGGGTGCTCAGGACACAGTAGTGAGTGAACCATGATCCCTAGAATCCCACAGATCATTTGGACAATACTTTTTGTTCCTCCTAAAGCATTTGTCAAGATCTCAATGGATGCTCGTTACAATCCTGGGAGTCCCACAAGAGCAGTACTGTTTGTTATGGTTTAGATGTGGTCTGTCACCCAAAAGTTCACTTGCTCTGAGTGCATGTGGTCCCAGTGTGTCGGTGTTAAGGTAGAGAAACCTTCAAAGGTCGAGGCCTAGGGCAATGCAATGAGGTCCTGGGGGCTTTGCCCTTGCAAGTGGATTAAGGTTGGTCTTGTGGAACAGGTTAGGTCTTGAAAGAATGAATTAGTTCTCAAAAGAATGAGTTGTTATAAATCAAGGCCACTCCACCTAGGCTGGTTCCATTTCCATTTCTCTGCCATATTGTGACACAGCCAAGGGGACCTTGCCAGGATACCAGCATCATGCTATTTGAACCCTCCAGTCACCAGAATTGTGAGCCAAATCAGCCTCTTTATAAATTACCAAGACTTGAGTATTTTGTTATAGCAACACCAAATGAATTGTGGGAGTGTTGTTGCCACTTAATGGATAGAGAGAGGTTTAATAGAGAGATAGAGAGCAGTTAAATCATTTGCTGAAGGGGAAGCCAGGTAGAACTACCCTCCCTCCAATTCTATTTAATCTGTTCACTGATCCCCACCACCATCAAAGGGAGTCACAGTACTGACATTTTAATTGATTTTTAAATTTATGTTTACTTTTTAAAAATTTATTTTAAAACTGATAGCCTTTGGGGATTTACCCAGTGGTAGAGCGGTTGCCTAGCAAGCACAAGGCCTTGAGTTCGATCCCCAGCACCACCACCCCCAAAATAACTGATTGCCTTAGCTTTTCTGAAGATAGTTTGATGCATGAATAGCTGCTCAACTTGGTGTGCCTGTGGGGACAATATCACCAGAGGCTGTGAGCTGCTGTCTTGCTCTACCTCTGCACATTGGTTTTTTTGTTTTTTGTTTTTTGGGGGTTTTTTAGGTTGTTTTTTTTTTTTTTTTTTTTTTTTTGTGGTGCTGGGGATCGAACTCAGGGCCTTGTGCTTGCGAGGAGGCACTCTAATCACTGAGCTAAATCCCTGGCCCTTTTTTTTGGTTTTTTGAACCAGGGTCTCACTATGTAGTTCAGGCTGGCCTTGAGCTCAGTATGCAGCCCATGCTGGCCTCGAACTCACAGTGATCCTACTACCTCTGCCTCCTGAGTTCTGGGATTACAGGCATGTGCCACCATGCCCAGCTTGCATCTTGGTTTTTAAGGGTTCACCCTAACCATTAGAGTCTCATAACAAGTCTTGATGGATTTAGGGAGGGCTTCACAGAACCCCAGAGCTTATTTTTCCTATTTGCTATTTCACTTTTAGCACCTTCTTGTTGAATGGAAACAACACCCTTGACAGGCAAGGAGATAGATCCAAGGCCTATTTAAAGTTCTTGCTTTCACAATGCACGTCACACCCTGATGCCCATCCCAACGAGCGACGCTTTGAGGGCTTTCTGGCTGGATGTGAACCGGCTTGATGTGCAGTCACACAGAAACTCCTCCGGGGACAGACACACAGCTTGTGCTTCTGTGTCTCCAAGCACCGCAGAGCACACTGTTCTCCACTTAGGCACTCAATAAACCCTAATTGATTAGTTGATTGGGAACAACAACCATCTAGTCAAAGTGCTTGGAAAGACAATCTCCCAAAGGCAGCCAGCCAGGGAAAGGCTCAGGGGACAGGTGATGTCAAAGCAACGTGCTTGCTCACCCCCAAGGCAAAGTTTAAAGTGAATGACTGAAGCATTATTTTAGAACTGTACAAAACTGCAAACACGCAAATATCTGGCAAGGGGAACATAGCTAAAGTAACTGTTTACATGAAGATTCTGGAAGATGATAGTTATTTTAAAAGTAAGTATATTGTCTATTTCAATACAGAAAAATGTATACCAGATACCTAAGTGGTAAAATCAGACTCTGAAAAGAATGTAGAATGTACATCCATACACTTAGAAAGACACGAAGAAAGTTTGACTGTGGAATAATATCTTCTCCTTCTTTCTTTTCTTTCTTTCTTTCTTTCTTTCTCTCTTTCTTTCTTTCTTTCTTCTTTTCCTTCTTTTTTTCTGTTCACTAATCAAAGGCAATGGTTATATCAGGGAATGATCATAATGGGGTCATAGCTGTTGTGCTGTGTGGGGTTACAGGAGAAGTCCCTGGACCAGATCACCAGATGACCCGGGGATCCTGGTACTGACATTTATAGACCATGTGACATGGATCCGCTCTCCTCATCCTCAATTTGTTACCTGTGAACTGAGAATTATAGTACTTTCCCTGCTTATCTTGCCACTTAAGGATGAAGGCAGTGTAGAAGCTTTCCCCACATAATGTGATAGTCGTTGGTATAGAAATAATAATGTCTAACTATGGGATGCTGACTCACACCTGGCTCAGGAATTATAAAATATACAGCATATAAATGTTATTTACTTTTCTGGAATCCAAGAAAAAAAAAAGTCTTGCAAAATTTGATGGGAAAAAACATCTGATGGCATTGGGGTTAGAGATCATGAACCTGAACTAAGTGTATTTAATACATTATTTCATTTAATTTAACCTTCACAATAATCCCATAGAGTAGGTTTTTTATCCCTATTTTATAGAGGAAAACACTTGTGTGAATAGAGAGGAAGCAATATGCCTTCGTATTAATGATGTGTGGCGCATGTCAGATCAGGAGTTTTCTAAAACCCATGATTTTGGCCACCATGACCACATCGGCTAGAAGCCAGGGCTGGTGGGAGGCATTTGCTTGCATTACACTTGCAAAACTAATAAAGGAGAATGTTTCTCCAACTATCTGACTTTGGTGGTGTGCTGGGCCCTCAACAATCATTGTCTCAACTCATCTCCACTTCTCTGGGAGGTACCAATATTATTAGCCCCACTTTCAGATGTTGCTTAGACAGGTTACGTAACATGCCCCAGTGAGTCAGGGAGCTGCGACTCATAGTCAGGCCTAATGACTCTGAAGTCTGGGATGTTGAATTTTTTGTTGGGCAATCAGGAAGTTCCCAGAAGTCCATGCGGTATAGATAGCCACATTCCAGAAAGG
Source organism: Hystrix cristata (assembly GCA_004026905.1). NCBI lineage: Eukaryota > Metazoa > Chordata > Mammalia > Rodentia > Hystricidae > Hystrix > Hystrix cristata. The sequence continues at coordinate 25,673 of PVJO010010370.1, forward strand.
CTGAGAAGGGGCTGGTTGCAAACTGTTTCGAATGTGGAGCAATCTGGCTCCTTCTGTTTCCTGGTTCTTCTTCTTCCCTGCCTCTCCCTTCCCCTCATCCTCCCTCCGTCTGGGTGACAGTCAGCTGTCAGCTCAAGGAGAGGAAATGTGAGCCAGGATTGGGTCGAGTGCTTCAGCAGAGTCATAGGAAGGGAAAATATATAAATACCAGAAGGTGTGCACAGATACGTCAATCAGAAGACGATGAGATGGCATGAGCCAGATTAAACCTTTCCTCAGGAAAAAAGAAGCGTTGTTGCTTAGGATGCCTAGGACCCAGGTAAAGAAACGATGAGCTATTCCCGCAAAAGGTGCCATCTGGTCCTGCTGGTCAGCAGGCCTGAGGCCCTGGGGGAACAGATTGCGTGAAAGTCAGCAAGATAGCACCTGAAGTCACTTTGTTTTCACTTCTAAAGGGACTCAAAGAAAAGGCTTAGGCCTTTGGTGTCGAAGAGGGTCAGACAAGCTTCTGCCTCCCGCCTTGACCCTTGGCTTTGGTCCGCCGGGCCAGACTGTCACCGGCTGCCAGGGGGAGAGGCAGAGCAGGCTGGGCAGCAGCTGACCTTGACCACCTGCCCCTAAAGCAATTAAATCGGATTGTTCCCCATTGGATCAGGCCTGCATATCCTGGGAGACAGATACATATATATATCTGAAAGGTGAAAGGTCTGGGAACTTTACAAAAAGGATTTAGTTTGGGGTCCTCCCATGTTGAAATTTCCTTCAGCTTTCAACAGAGTCAACCCAAGACTCAAGGACAGGTGAGGAGGGTGCCCAGCACAAAATGGAACAGGCTGGGACTCCTGGGGGAGGTGAGGGGGAGAGACAGAGATGCTAGTTTAAGACATGAGCACCATCTCATGAAGCGTGAAAGGGAGCGTTTGAGGGCTAAAGATACACGCACAGGAGGTGGTACATTGTTTAAAAAGAAATAAGGTAAGTTGGGTATAGTGATGCAGCTAGTCAGGAGGCCAAGGCAGGAAGGCCTCAAGTTCAAGGCCAGACTGAACAACTTTGCCATACTCTGTCTCAAAATAAAATGAAAAAAGGCCAGAGATATACTGAGGTAAGAGCAGGGCGTGGCAAGGTCTGGCTCGAAAGGTGAGCGACCCTGGGGAGTGGCCTAGACCTGACGTTGGCCTGGGATGCAAAATCCAAGTGCTGCCTCTCAGGATCCAGAGGTAGAAGTTCTCACGGATTTCCTAGAGAATTTGGATAAAATAGAGGCAGTGCCATGAGGTCTTTCTCTCTCTGTCTCTCTCTCTCTCTCTCTCTCTCTCCTCTCTCTGGACTCGCAGCAGCGCCTCCTTTCACGCTGTGGGCTGAGGTGGGGTTAGTCAGGCCCTGTGCGCCACGTCTATCATCTCTTTTTCTGATAGCCCCACCACATCTCTTAGGCGTGGTACATATTTTTGCTTTCCTTTTATTGTTAATCTCTCTTTTTTCTCTGTTTGGCCCAAACTCACTCTGCGGAGCCAGTTTCTCCCTCAGTCGTTTTAAATAAACTTTGACGCTGCTTTTGGCCTGCTCCGTCCGATTCTTTGTTCGAGGCAGGAAGAACCTGGAACTTGGAGTACAGCTGCCTGGTAACATTTTCTCACTGCCTGAGTGCTTACCTAGCATGAGTGAGGTCCTGGATTCAATCTCCAGAATAAAAAAAAAAGTGAGTTGTGTAGCAGGGACCTGGGTGGTCCGTGCCCGGGAGATTTTCACAGATGTACAACGAGTGAGGAGGAGGGGTTGGTTGTGAAGAGACCCGACTCGGATAAACCAAGAAGGAATTTATTGGAAAGCCATGAGGAGCACCTCACAGAGTCAAAGGGAAAGTGGCAACAGGAATCCAAATGCCTGTGATGACCCGGGCGGCAGGAAGTGTTGGGCAGCCCATCTAGGCTGTGCCAACCTTTGTTCTGGGTTCAAAGGAAAGAGAAAGAGGCTGAGTGCTCTGGTCTGGGTCAGGAATCCATCCTGGGCCTGGGGCGAGAATCCCCCAAGACCACGTCCCGTGGGAAAGGGGTCATTCTGCGGGGTAGGAACTATGTTGTATTGCACTTAGTAAGGCTGACTGAAGCTTCCACTAACTAGGGCCACTAATTCATCCTCCTTTGCCCAGTTTGGGCGCTAGAAGTTTCACATCCCAGGAACCCGTTAGTCTCAGGCACACTGGGATGGGTGGTCACCTACCACCAACAGGGCAGCGGGCCAGAGTTGACCAGGGAAAGGTCTCCCAAAGGGAACACCCACAAGTCTTCAATGACACAAGGCATCTAACATTCCATTTTAAGATGTTTGCTGTGCTGAGCAGAAATCTGTCTCCTCTGGTTTCTCCCAACCTTCACCATGATTCTGTACTCAGCCTGTGGGGGGGGGCAGAGTGTGCTCCCAGGGAAATTAAACCAAACTGACTAAATTTGAACTAAATCTACTGAGTGAAGCATCAGAGGGGCTCAGTGTCTTGTCAGATGTCATACAGATCGTAGGTGACAGCCAGGCATTAGAACCAGTCTGTCTGGTTCAAAGCCTGTGCTATATCTATCCACCACCCTTGTCCTAGTACTCCCATGAGCCCTGAAGCTGCAAGGGAGTGTGGGTGGATTGCAGGTTTGGTCTCCTGGGTGACTTCAGGAGGGCTGCAGCAGACCCATCTCACAAAGGCTAAGGTGTGTGAGGGGCAGCGTGTGTTTTGCCTGCAGCTCCAACAACCCAGTTGGCGGCAGTCTAACCCAGAGCTGGAGAAGCCAGACAAAGGTTTGTCCGGCTTTCAGTCCTCCTGCCCCCAATCCATGACGGGCACCTGGGAGGACAAGACAGGTGCTAAGAATATGAAGGACCCCCCAGACTCTGGCTGTGCCCTTCCCTTACTCGATCTCACTCCTTAGTGAGTGAGTGGTACCCTATAAGGGGCTGGGCAAGGCCCCATAGTTCTTCTTAGGAGCTTACTATTGTTTGGATAAAGGTCCATGTGTTAAAAGCTGGGTCTCCTGCCCATAGGACTGTTGGGAAGTGGTGGGACTGTTAAGAGGTAGGCCCTGATTGGAGGTCTTCTAGTCAAGTCGAGTATTGGGACCCAGGCAGTGCTGTTCCTCTCCTCTGCACTGGCCGTGAGATGAATAAGTCCTCGCCACCATGCTCTCCCACTATGATGTGCTGTGGCACTACAGGTCCAAAGAGGTGGAGCCAAAGTCTCCAAAACTGTGAACCAAAATAAACCTTTTCTCTCTGTAAGCCAATCCTTTCTTTTTTAAACCAGTAGTTGAGTCTGGCCTTGAATTTGCAATGATCCTCCTGCCTCAGCCTCCATGAGGCAAGAGATTAGGGAATGTAAAAATGCTGGACAATAGCGTGTGAGCTGTTAAACAAGGAAACCTGGCAAATCAAGGCCGAGACATGTGGGTACAGTGGCAGGATCTGATGTCAGAAGAGGATACAAAAGGATACAAAAGAAGGCTGTAAAAACACTCTAGCTGGGATAGACTGCCTCCAACTGGGTTCTGTGGGGCTGCAGACACACACCCTGCCCTCACACAACATTGGACCTTTGCCCTTTGTCCTTACTCTTGTAGTGACTTGCTCAGTCTGCAGGGCCTATGTTCTTCTTTTCACTTCTAGTTCTTCTTTTACTTCTTTTTCACTTCTACTTCTTAGTTTCTTCTTTACTTTTTTTTTTTTGTTTTGAGACGAGGTCTCACTGTGTAGCCCAGGCTGTCCTCAAACTTGCTTTGATCCTCACGCCTCAGCCTCCCGAGTGCTAGGATTACAGGTGTGCACCACCATGCCCAGCTATAAACTGGTTCTTTTAGGTATTTGCTGTAGCGATGCAAAGCTGACTCAGCGCTCTCGCATCCCTTCTCCTCCCCTCTGCCCTCCCCCTGCCTCTGCCCCAGGCCCCCACAGCCTCCCAGACCCTGACCATGTCTCTCGCCTGCACCCCATACTCCTCCTCACCCCTTCTTACCATGCGCCAGCCACACAGCCCTTTATCTGTGCCTCAGACTTCCCAAACTCCTCATGCCAGCTATTTCTGCTGCATGAAACAGTATCCCCCATCTTCAGGGCCTGACCCTCCCCATCATCCAGGTTTCAAATTAAACATCACCAACTTAAGCCTGCTGCCTTGACAGCTGAGCTACTGCCGCTGGTGACTGTCCCCATGAGCGTTTCCAGGGAAACAGCTCCCATCCCGAGTCTGCATCAAGTCACTTGAGAGCTGGGCCAGGGAGGACTCTAGATCAACAGGACCAACCACGCTGGCTTTATGTGACTTCTTGTTTCATAAACCTCGCTAAGGCAGTGAACTTGATCTTAAGGGTGACTGCGAAGTCATTTCAGAGTCTGAAGAAGGTAGTGAAATAGTCAGATCTTCATTTAAACAGAAAAATCACAAGGCTATGGGATGTCTCTTAGGATGCAGAGCCCATCCTGAACCTGAATCCTGCCTTTGCTCCCAGTACCCCACATTGTACTTCTAGCTCTCATTCTTAGTGGAATCCCAAAACTGGTGCAGGATGCAAGGGCTTTAGCAGAAATCTTGTCCAGGACCCCTGTAGGAGGTTGGCTGGTGTCTCCCCCACCCCCAGCATCTAGCCATGTCCAAATCCTGTGAATGATGTTACATTAGGTTGAAAAGGGTCTTTGCAGATGTAATTAAGAACCTTGAGATGAGATCATTCTGGGTTACCTACATGGACCTAAGTCCAAGGATAAGTCCTATGGTTTAGCTCTTGGATGTCACCCAAAGACCAGGTATTGAAAGCTTTGTCCTCAGCCCATGGTGCTACTGGGAGGTGGTGGAACTGTTAGGAGATGGGGCCTAGTGGAAGTAAGTGAGGTCAGTTGGGGCCTGAGTCCTCAAAAGGATCTTGAGACCCTCACCCCTCTTTTCCTGCTCTCTCTTTGCTTCCTGGCTGCTGTAAGATGAGCAGTTTTCTTTGCTGTGAGCTCCCACCAGGATGTGCTGCCTCACTTATCGTCAGAAAGAATGAGGACAAGAGACCAGGAACTGAAACCTATTAACTTTTCCCAAAGTGAACCCAAATAAACTTCCTCCTTTTAAGTTAGTTATCTCAGGTATTTTATGATAGTAACAGAAAGCTGACTAACAGTAATTGTCCTTATAAGAGACAGAAGAGAAGACACAAACAGAAAAGGAGGAGGCTGTGTGACCATGGAGGCAGAAATTGGAGTGGTGCTATCCTAGGCCCGGAAGCCAAGGATCTCCAACACTGACTAGAAGCTGAAGAAGCAAAGCACAGTTCTCCCCAAGAACCTCTGAATGGAATGTGTCCAATCGCTTCTCAGCCTTTTGTCTAAGATCAAGTGTGAATGGACTGTGTCCCTGCTGACCCTTAATCTCAGATTTCTGGCTCTCAGAAGTACAAGCCAATACATTTCTATTGTTTTAAGCCACCTAGTTTATAGTGTTACCACAGTCCTGGGAAACTAACACAACCCTGTCCTCTCACTGAGAAGCTTCAGCCTCACACGGGGCCCTTCGCCCTCCACTGGGCCCTTATAAGCCAGACAACTTCCTTCCTGTATAGAAGGTTGATTGCAAAAGGGACAAAGAGCAGACCAGGCCATCAGTGGATCTTTCTTCTCTTACTGTTTGATTCTGAAAGGCCACCCTTGGTCAAACCAAGAACATGCATTGCCAGACGAACCAGTGTGCCAGTCAGTGGGGCTGAGTCCTCTGCTAAGGCCCGGAGGCCTGGAGGTGCAGTGCTGGCAGGGGTCTGTGGTGATGCATGCAGGGAAGCTTGTTGTTTGAACAGGATCCCCAGCTTCAGTTTCCCCAGAGAGCTGCTGTGCTCTGGAACATTCTGCCTGGCCTTTACAGCAGCCTCCCTTGCTATAAGGCTCCGTGAAGTGTCCCTAAAGCGCTCACTGTGTGCTGGCCTTGTTCTGCACTGTACTCAGGTAGGCGCTTGCCTGGCCATAGCAAGAAGCTGCATTCCAAGACAGTGAGAATCCAGCCCATCTCTGACAGCACCAGGAATCAACCATCGGATCTGTGCTGTTCCCTCCCCTGGACTCCTCACCTCTCACCGAACTCTCCTTGGGAGGACCGGTGGGCGGTGCAGTGATGTAACTCTGTGGGTTTCCCTTCAACAGCTCTCGGCCTGATTAGCTGTCAGCGCCATGGTAACCAGCCCGGTCCCTGGCTCACTGGAGGGCTCCAAGGAGCTGATGAGCTAAATAGGTTCTCAGGCCTGTCAGTTTTCAGAAGGTGCCAGGTAGAAGGTTCTTATCCTGTGATGCGGTTTCTTCTGGCAATTTGGAACCTTCTGGGAGTGCCGATAGCCAGAGGCCTGGGCTTCATCCTCCCAGGAGGAAATAGGATCAAGGAGAAAAGGCCCAGGGCAAAAATGAGGCTGTGCCTTAGGTGGAGAAAGGATATCAAGGCTAAACTCAGAATTACTAGAGGCCAAAATTTCTCAACACTCCTCCATGAGTAGGATCAGTGGCAGCTTCTTTAGCCTTCCCTAAAATGGCATTCCATACTACCTTTCCCATAATGCCCTGCTTCCCTCACCCTTCCACACCCACTCTTTTAATTTAATTTTGCAAACAGCATTCAGTTTAGCTGGATTCTTTTCAAATAGAATAGAGGAGTAGCCAGGCTTGGTGGTGAATGGCTATAATCCCAGCTGCTCAGGAGGCTGAGGCGGGAGGATTGGGAATTCCAGGCCCGCCTGGATTACAGAAGGAGACTCTGTCTAAAAAAGCAGGGTATGCCGGGCATGGTGGTGCACGCCTGTAACCCCAGCACTCGGGAGGCAGAGGCAGGAGGATCGCCGTGAGTTGCAAGGCCAGCCTGAGCTACATAGTGAGCTCAAGTCCAGCCTGAACTACATAGCCAGACCTGAGACCCTGTCTCAAAAAACTGGAAAAAAAAAAAAAAAGTGATTTGCAGAAAATGTGGTAAATCCAAGGTGGCAGACTGGTCGCCAGTGACCTCCTCTGTGAGACAGCGACACGATGGTGCCCGTCTGAAACAGGAGAAAGCACAAGCGCACACCACGCACTCAGCACGGCCTGAACATGGTCACAGTCACCGGCAGTCTCAGTGCTAGCAATGGAAGGGGCCACGTCTGTAGTTAGGAGGGAACCCAGCTCCTTCTCCCACAGCTGCTCGCCAGACGAAGGCAGACACTGCGCTCGGTTGCCCCAGAGTGCAGTGTGGCAACGCACCCTCTGAGACAGCCGTCCCAGGAAGAAAAGTCAGGCATGGCCGCCTCTTCAACGTCGTCAAGCACTGGGCTTCTGCACAGGCTGTGTAGATTCCAGAAGCTATCTGGCTACAGGTCCTGGGATCACCTCCCCTGGGCATTTCTGTCCATGTAGTGTCCTTATTGGAAGGTCCATTTAGGTTGGGGGAAGTGGAGGGAGGAAAGATAAAATGAAGGTACCCATTGAGCTAGCTGGTGAAGAAGTCTTGGGTGCCCTCAGTTGGGGCCCCGCCTCTTGCCTCTTTTCTGAAGCCGCAGAAGGCAGACTCTGTCTTACAATGTTTGCTTTCAGTCTATAAAGCCCTACTCTAAGAGAACCACCTTATAGACTTGTTCATACTAATGTATAAATGACTGTTGTGACTCTATTTTAGCTCATTTTCATACGGGGAAGAGCTTTCAAAGAGATGAATACCTTCATGTAAGCTGGGGGGGCGCGGTGCAGAGGACCCTCCCAGCGATTTAGAAAGCACACTGCCATGTTCTGTGGTTTAGCTGTGGCATGAAGGTTTGGAGTTAACTGAACGGGCTGAGCAGTTTCTAAACCCTCCATCTTCTTCCTTTAAGTAAGAGAGTGGGCAAGGGCATGCTGGGAGGCGGGGGACAGGGGAGCTAGATGGAGCAGAGGTACGTGGACTAGGGAAGGCTCTACACCCACCAAACACACTTCGTGGGGAAAGCAGCAGTGCCAGGGAGGAGCGGAGAGCTGTTTCTTCAAAGCAGGACTTTCAATGTCACACAAAGGGGCTTTGGCCTTTTAGGTCTTTGGGTCGCCTCAGCCACCTCCTTCAGAACTTTCTGTCCTGTGGGGTGTTCCAGGTCATGGCCAGTGTGTTCAAGAGGGGCTCATCTTGTGGGCAGGTGCAGCCAACTTGCATAATGCCTGGGATTCCTCATTTACCTCGTGGATAGAGACAAAAGGCCTGGACCAGGTTTTGCTCCCCAAGAGCTGGGGCATAGAGGGGTACAGCGAAAGAACTGGCAGGAGTGTCGGACGCCCCCCACCCCCAGCAGCCCTCCAGGTTCAGGATGGTATGTTGCCAGGGTGTGAAGGGCCTGGCCTCTGTGAAACTCTGGGAAAAGGGCTCCACATTCCATGAGACGGGTCAGAGCCAGTCCTGGAACACAAACACCAGTATATTTTATGTGCACACATATGAAAAGGAAGAGACAGAGACCGATGAAGACACAGCAGGCAATGCACACACAAACCAGTCATGTGTCTTTCTTAAGAACCAGTCCCACCCATTCCAGAGCGGGGACCTGCAGCTCCTCCAGGTCTGGGCAGCCTCAGGGTGGACGGCTCTCTCCTGCCTTAGCCATCACTCAAGGGCTGGCGTCTCACCTACCTGCCTGCCCCGGTAAGTATCTGCACAGCCCAGTTTCATCAATGCAGGTCTTCGCATGAGTTGTCCCACTCGGCAGCTGCCTCCCCGGGAGACCCATGCAGAGCAGGGACCAGGACAAAAGGGCTTCATGGACACTCCCCAGGTATTATTGCTAAGAATAAGCAAGGGCCACTGGGACTCACTGGCATAGAGGAGGGGACAGGGCACAGGAAGCCTAGCAGACGTCCAGAAAGCTGAACCATGCAGGGCAGCATGCTTGCAGTCTGCAACTCAGAGAGCTGCTGTGGCCAGCACAATGGCGCAGGACGCCAGAGGCTCAGCAGCGCCAGCAGATTCCCTGCCAGCAGCCCCACTGCCGGGCAGGGCTGGGGTTACTCCAGACCTCAGTCCTGGGCACTAGGGGACTGGGGCCCTGAAGATACCACAAAAAACAAGAGTTTTAAGTCTGGGCTGCCTCTCATGAGATCTGAACCTGCAGATCTTGTGGTCAGGTTACAGGCTGTAGCCTCCTGGAGCTGGTGGCTCTGTGCTCGATAAGGGGCCATAGGGGCAACAGGGCACCTAGATGAAGCAGGACCACGATCCTGAACGTTGCCAGACACACAGGTTCACTCCAGGAACTGTTGCGCTTGGAGCTCACAGGGCCCAGAGAGGAAATGGCGCCTGGGAATGCCCACAAGGCAACGTTTGGAGTGGTGCAACCAGGCAGGCCATCAAAGGCCACACCCTGCCTGGGAGTTACGGAGGTCTACTTCTGGGAGACCTCAGCAAGCTGGCAACTGGATTGTAGAAGGGGAATGTGAAGGTGTGTGGCCTGGAGGGGTGTCAGGGCACAGGAGACTGTGACAACATGGAACTGGGGTAGATACCAAGGAACTTACTACCCAGCAGGAAGAGGGAATCTTCCCCACCTGTAGACAGAAAGCAGTCCACCCCTGACTCTCTGTAGTCCGAAAAGCCCTGGGATTGACCATGGCTCCTGCCCCCCGACAGGGTGAATGGTAGGAAAATGCCACCAAAGGCTGGGTGTCTAAGCCTTTCTCCTGTCTCAGGTCACACCTATTGCCCACCCTGGTGCTGCCCACTCACTGCTCCAGATGGAACAGCCAACAAGGAAGAGGAGATTTCTCCACGAGTGGTACTGTCACTTTTTAATGATCTACAAGAAAGGGAAGGCTAATTTCTACCTCAGTCCTAGTGCGGTAAAGACAAGACCATGTTCCACAGGGTGGCCCACTTTTTGATGGAGCCCTCGCTGTGGAGGGCGGGGATAGAGCCGGAGAGGGCTGGAGTGAGGATGTTCCTGTCCACTGCCAGCAATGGATCTGTCACGGGGGAAAGGGAGACCACTAAGATGACCATGACCACCCGTGTGGCAGGGGTAACGCTATTTGAGGAGCAAGCTCAAAGGGTCAGCCTTACCAGGAGGGGCGGGGGGCAGCCCTGAGGTTTAGCTGCAGAGCTGGGGCCACGGCAGAACCAGAACGGATTGCTTCTTCCCATGAGGAAGGCTCCAAAGAGCCTTCTGTGGTCCTCTTTTCCCTTCTCATTCTCCGTGGGTCTCCAGCACTGGACACCTGCTCCTCCATCCCCTAGAAAGCTACTTTGCCTCACTGGCTTGAAAATAAACCAGTAAGGGCAGATAGGACTTAGAGCTCTGCCTCTTCCCCCACTACACTGATTTGTCAACTGCACTCGGGGCTACCATTTGTTTTCAGCAGGGTCCTTGCAGGGAGGGGACACTGCCATGTAGCCCACCAGACCAGAGCTGGGGCGTACAGAACTCAGGACCTCCCCGGTCATCAGGCCAGCGAGAGGAGCGGAGGCCGCAAGATGGCAGGCGGGATCTGTCTCAGGATTTGACCCCTGGCTGCTGCCGTGTTGGCTGGGGAGCTGGGGACCGGGGGCGGGTATGGTGACTGACACAGGTAAAAGGGCTGCTAGTGGTAAAGGCCTTGAAAATAAGAGGAAAAGGGAAACACCACCGAACACACAGGGACTGAAACCTCCAAAAGCCCAAGGTTGGTGGGAATCCAGCACCACGGGGGCCCCCTCGGAAGGCCAAGGGAACAGTGTGGGGCCCTGGGGGAGGGGGAGGAGCCAGGGCAAGGTTCCCAGTGTCTGCAGGCCAGCACTGCTGCCAAGCAGCTTGGTGGCTGCAGGGTCCCTCTTAGGCTGCAGCTCAGCAGGCCCCCGGGGAGGTATTGGTTGCAAGCAAGCACCTGAATATTGCCTAATGGAACCAGCCAAAGCCCAGCGAAATCCAGGTGAGAGGGAGGGAGGGGCTGCAGCAGCAGCCCGAAGCCTTGGCAGATCTTGCCTCTCACCTTCAGCCCCATTCACAATGTCCTTTAGTCAGGACAGAGCCTGTTGCTTCCTACGTCATCCATGTAGTCTGGTCATTGCTCAGCCGCACGCCTCCTGCCACCAGCCCCGGGGCTGGTGGAGATCCAAGGACCCTTCCCAATGTCCTTCTGTTGCCTCAACATCTGGCCTGCCAACACCATCCCCCCACGGAGGGTATGGGGCTGTGTGCACCCTATTGGGGCAGGGCTTGTGCTAAACAGAAGGGGCAATGCCACCAGCTTGGTCTCTTTGTCCGTGGGTTCCATGAGAGACCCCCCAGCCCTCCCCTCCCCACCCCTCTACTCAGTCAGTCTTGACATGTCCATTGGCCAGGGCCACAGGGCCACCGGGCTCGGCGTCCTTGTCGAAGCGGAGGCGAAGGGTGTTGCGGATGATGAACTGCTCCACGATGAGGGCCCCGCAGAACCAGGGCACAGCATACTCCAGGGTGATGAGGCCCATGAAGTCAAAGTCGAACTGGGAGTAATCCCAGGGGCAGGCGTTGAACTGGCGCAAGATGAAGCCGGTGGTGAACTCCCACAGGTAGGTCCAGAGCGTGTAGATGAGGCAGCGCAGCAGCAGCGGGCAGCGGCCCCGCAGGCGCAGGTACATGCGCTCCACAATCAGGATGGAAGTGCCATAGATGAAGAGGGCCCACACACTCGTGACACCCGGGAACTTCCAGTTAAAGTTCACCACAAACTCCCAGGCCGCCGTGAACATCACCTCGCAGAAGTAGCCATGGATGGCGTACAGGTACCAGCGGGACAGCGCCGTCAGGGGCTCGGCAGAAGCCATGGCGCTGGCTGGGGCCTGCTGCTGGGGACACAAAGGATGAGCAGATGAGGGATGAGGGAGCCCCTCGCTGCCTTCCCATCACCCCAACAGAAACAGGAAGTCACACCTCATTCCTCCCTCCCCCAGCTCCTGGCAACCATTCTTTCCGTCTCCATAAACTTGACTACTCTGGGCACCCCAAGGAAGTAGAATCACAGTATCTGTTCTTTTGCGACTGGCTTATCTCGCTTCACGTCCTCGGGGTTCATCCTTTCTAAGGATGAATAAATTCCACTGGATGTACAGAACACATGTGGCTGTCCACTTATCTGTTCAGAGACATCCGGATTGCGTCTGCCTTTCTGCTTTTGTGAATGAATAATGCTGCTATGAATACAGGTGCACAAGCATCTCTGAGACCCTGATTCCGACCCTTTTGGGTCTATGCCCAGAAGTGGTGGAATCACAAGATTCTATATGTCTCTGGTTAACTTTTAAGAACTGCCATATTGTTCACATGCACAGGGCTCCAGTTGCTCCACAACCTTGCTAATGTTTGTGTTTTCTGATTTCCCAATAGTGGCCACCCTAATGAGACACCTAAAGTAGTATCTCACTGTGGTCACATTTGTCTTTAATAACCTCATTAAATGGAGTTTCAGTGTTTAGTTTCAATGTTGAAGGGGAACTAGTGGGCTGAGAGAGTACAGTGCTCCTTCCCCTTCCCTCTTTCACCCTCTCTTCCCCCTTCTTGCCCTCCAGAGAGGGTCTGGACCACTCATTTCACCCACTTCAGAGGCCGCCCCATTCGCTGTCTGACCTACATGCCCTCATGACCTGACTCGCCTGGGAACTCCCTGGAGGGCAGTGGCTGTATTCGGCCCTGTTTTGCAGTCCCTGGCACGGGCCTCTCTAAATGACACACCCTGTTTATATAAAGGGCTGTAGGGGAAGAGTCCGGGGAGCATGAAGAATGCGAAGCTCTACCAGCTGCCAGTGGCCACCTGGCCTGACACCTGTCAATCACCTCTCCAAGGCGGGACAGGGAACAGAGGTCAGTGAGAGGAAAGAGGCTATTCACCTCCCTGTCTTGTGTCATCTTCCAGCCAACGCAGGCCACACTGCAGTAACACCCACCCACCCTGTGCACGGCTCTGTGTTCTTCCCAGCAATTCAGTCGTTTTTTCACTGGTTCTTAATTAGGATTCATTCGAAGGGCAAGTAATTTTACTCCCACTTTTTTTTTTTCAGTCCTGGGGATTGAATCCAGGACCTTTGCAATGAGCTACATTCCTAGCCCTTTTAAAATTTTTATTTATTTATTTGTTTATTTATTTTGAGATACAGTCTCGCTATGTAGTTCAGGCCGGCCTTGAACTCACTACATAGCCCAGGATGGCCTCAAACTCACAGTAATCTTCCTGTCTCAGCCTCCTGAGTGCTGGGATTATAGGTGTGCACCACTAGGCCTGGCTCCTTTTGAAATTTTGAGACAGGGTCTCGCCAAATTGCTAGGTTGCCCAGGCTGGGTTCAAATTGGAATCCTCTTGCCTCAGCCTACCAGACAGCTGGTGTTACAGGTGTAAGCCACCACACTCAGCTTTACTCCCACATTATAGATGAGACGGATGGGGCTCAGAGAGAGGACACCATTTATGCATTATCCCAGGGCCAATAAATGGAAGGCCTCAGACAAGAACCAACATCTCCTTGATTTTTTTTGTGGGGGGTGCTGGGGATCAAACTCAGGGCCTTGCATTTATTAGGCAAGCACTCCACCACTGAGCTAAATCCCCAGTCCCTCTCCTTCAAAATTCATCCCACTGCTGCCCATCTCCTAGACAAGCACGCCTCAAATCACTCTCCCACTCAGACACATTCGATGACTCCCCCTTTCCTAATGAAATACCACCCCATCTCTGGTCTGGCATTCAAGACTCCTCATGATCTCTCCCCAGTCTACTTTTTCAGCCATAGTCTCACCATCCAGCTCCCCGTCTCACCTCTACACTTTACGGATCCTATTCGCCCTCTTTGGTGACACCTCCACAAGCACAAATCCAGTGTACGGTGATCTTCAGAACAAAATCTTTCCTCTTTCCAGCCACAAGTTCTCGCTTCTGAATTTCCACAGATTATTTTGTTATATCATGTTGATAACTCTCAGTATAGAGGCAGATCTCTTCTGTTCCACACCTATATATACTGCTCTTTCCTGGACACCTCCCCTGAATGTCCCCTAGTTAACTCAAACTTCTTTCCTAAACACATTATCTCTCACCCAGACCTGTTTGACTCCTCTGACTGTGCCCTGACTAATGGTACCATCGTGCACCCAGTCATCGGCCAGAGGCCCTAAGCCACTTCCCTACTTGAACCTGAGTTTCTCAGAATAAGGACCCGTCTGTCTGGTTCAACACGGTATCCCCAGGGCCTGGCACAGTGCCCAGCACACAGTTAACATTCATCACCAGAACAAGGGCATTTCTCAGTCAGTTCACAATTGCCCCCAACAAACAACCCTGAACTCAGTAGCCTAGATCACCTTTCATCTCATACTGTGGCTCTTGTGTCTGGGGTTGGCAGATATTGGCCGGCCTCGATCCTGAGGCTGCGCGTTGCCAGGGCTGTCCCGTGCCTGGCTGGGGAAGGTGGGCCGGGGCAGCTCAGCTCCGCCAATCTCTCATCCTCCGTCCTGGCCCAGGAGTCCGGTGCTGGGCATAGTCTTCTCACGGCCAGGGCAGGGGCGTGAGATAGCAAGCCCACTGCACAGTGCTTTCCAAGACTCCAGCCAAGCGGGGAAGGGAGGGGGGTGATTAATGGGTACAGGGCTGCAGCTGGTGAGGAGAAATAACTTCCAATCTTCCATAGCCTATTAGGCTAACCATGGTGAACCACAACTAGCTGTACATTTCAAAACAATAGAGAGGATTTTAAATGTCATCAAAGAGATGATAAATGCTCAAGGAAACGGATATACAGGTTACCCCAATTGGATCATCACACACTGTGTACTTGTACTGAAACGTAACACTGTACTTCATAAATATGTACAATTACCACAAATCAGTGAAATTTGAAAAAATATTAAAAATTAAAAAAAAATCTCAGTAACACAGTCAGGAGGCTGAGGCAGGAAAGCGACAATCCAGTCTTTCAAAAGTCTCTGGTTAAGACACACCCACTAAGATCACACAGGCCAAGCCAGATCACATGGCAAAGCACAAATGCCAGTCCTTCCTACCTCTTACATCTCTTTGAAATGCACTTCTTCCGTCCTCTCTTCTCACTGCTGCTGCTCTGGCTCAAGCCCACATCAGGTCTCACCTAGATAACACCCAGCCTTGCCTTGCTGCCTGCCAGTTCAAATCACATGACGCAAGTTATGTACAAAGAGCAATCTTTCACCCGACTGTAGCAGCACACATCTGTAATCCTGGCACAGGAGAAGCTGAGGCAGGAGGATTCTGAGTTCAAGGCCAGCGTGAGCCATGTAGAGTCAAAGGCCAACTTGGACTATGTAGGGAGACCTTGGCTCAAGCCCCCTGGCTCCCAAGGAACAATCTTGCTAGGCCAATCTGTTTCTCCCCAGGTAAAGCCCACTGGTGGATCTTCAACATCGACATCCCCTAGGGAAGGCTAGCAAAGCCTGACCCTGCCTTGGGGCCTGTCTGCTGCGCCTCTTGCTGCTGTCTTTGCTGCCTGGGATGCCCTTCCCACCTGCCACCTTTGCCTCCTCCGTACCCCTCCGTGGACCATGAACCCCAAATACCCCTCTAAGACTCCAGAGCTGCTTGCTGCCTAATCTGCCACCTCCGCTCAGCTCAGTCATCTGTGGCGATGGTACTCGGCTTGCCCTGGTTCGTCCAAGGCAAGTACTAGTAGCTACTTGAGGAACATTTCACACAATATTAAGAGAAAAAGGCAGGATTCAAAACTGAATATTTAATACGATTTTGATTTTTGCAAAAATGTCATCCACCCAGGTAAATATGCAAGAAAATGACCAATGATCTTATTTATATGCGAGTCTTATTTATATTTTTCTGTGTACTCTAAAATTCTTCCTACCAACCAAGTGTAACCTTTGTAAAAATATTAAAAATGTTTGTTTTGGGATGGGGATGAAGCTCAGTGGTAGAGCACTCACCTAGCATGTGCAAGGCCCTGCGTTTGATTCCGAGCACTGCGGGGAAAAAAACAAAAAGAAAATGTCAGTGGGGTGTGGTAGTGCACAATTATAATCTCAGCACTCTGGGAGGCTGAAGCAGGAGGATTCCAAGTTTGAGGTCACCTGGGCAACTCAATGTGACCCTGTCTCAAAAGATGCAGCATAGTGATTCCATCCCTAGTACTGCAAAGAAAACAAAAAAGCTTGTTAAATGGGTGTGTATGAATCCTCTTTGGACCTTGTACATAAACCAAAAGGAAGCCTGAAGTCACATAAAATTAACGCAGGTTATTCCCTCCTGAGTCGTCCCCAACAAGACCCACGATTCCCTGCCCGGTACCCTCCACCTGTGAGATCTCAGACCAATGACCTGACTGTCCAATGCCTCGGTTTCCTTATAGGTAAAGTGGGGACAGTCAGAGTAACCACCACAGCTACTGTGAGGATGGATGAGCTCACGGGCACATCCTACCCGAACACAGCAAATCCTCCAGAAAGGACGGCTGCTTCTCCCGGCACAGAGCCAGGCATCTGGGTGGACCCTCCTGCTTTGAGGGCCGCCTCCTCCCTGGGCTGGGTCACCGAGCCCCTGCCCTCTCCAGCCTCAGGGCAGCCTCTCCTACCAAGCACGGAGCCAGGGAGCCATGAAACACCGTGGACATATACGGCACTCTCTCAGGGCACGAAACCCCCACAGACAGCCTAGGAGGACAAAAGCGAGCAGCCAAGGAGGCTGAGTTCAAGGGGATGAGCCTCAGAACCAGGCCCCTGAGGGTAAGGCTGGAAAAGCAGGTAGAGTGAAAAGATGCGCATTCCGGGTACAGCCTCTTTCACCAGCATTTTATCCAGAACTCTCCTTCCCAGGTGAGAGGAAACAGCCTCAGGCCGCAGGGACATGGGCAGGACTGAGAGACCCTGAGGTAGGCCCCCAGGCACTGTGATCCAGAGAGCACTTGGCCCTTCTGCACTTCGGTCTGTCAACCGGCCTATACACATAAAACCCTGGCTCTCCCTAGGCAGGGAGAAGTGTCTCCCTGGGATCCTGGCTGAGGGGAAGCGGCTTCCCATTCAGAGGTGTTTTCCTCCAGCAGCCTGGCTCAGGCCAGGCCCCAGGTGACTTTAAACCCTGTGCCCCTTCCCTCTGATCTAGCCCCCTGGGGCAGCCAACAACAGTTTCCTCCCCAGCCAGGCAACCAACCAGAGACTCCACCCCTTCCCAGGTGACATGGAAAAGAGCTGGACCCCACAGTCCAATCAGCAGAAGGAAGATGAAAGGAGTAGCCATCAAAGGGAGCAAGGAACCCCGGGTGAAAGCGGGCGGACTGCACAGAAGAGAGGCAGAGAGAATGGGGGGCGCCAAGCCTGGATTCATTTCCTGGTAGGTGGTGGGATGAATACCCGATGGGCTGTGCCAGAGCACGGGAGGTCCAAACAAGACAAATGGGGCCAACTGCAAGACCCCCTTTATCCCCGCGCTCCTTCCCAATAGCTGCTTGCTCAGCCCTGGAGTCAGAGCCAGGGGAAAGCCTGTGGCAGCAAGAACCAGCAGCTCGGCAGATGTCAGCTTCTCTCTCCTAGTGACAACACAATGATCCTGAGGACTGTGACATGAAACCCGGACTGCTCAGGGAGGGAAATTCAAGGCAGGGTAAAGAAGAGAGTGTGGATAGGATTGGAAACATGAGAAAAGCATTTGGAGAGTAGTAGATGGTGTCACAAGCAGGGTTTTGGGGAAGAGCACTCAATTGTAAGA
Organism: Hystrix cristata; assembly: GCA_004026905.1. NCBI lineage: Eukaryota > Metazoa > Chordata > Mammalia > Rodentia > Hystricidae > Hystrix > Hystrix cristata. The sequence goes on from PVJO010010370.1 coordinate 43,337, forward strand.
GTCCTCCTGCTTGTGGATGAAGAAAGAGTCTGAGGACACAGTGCCCTTGCGCGGGCCAGAACTCAAGGTGACTCCTCAGGGCAGGGCACCCCTCTGGGAACAGGCAAGGAGGAGGGGAGCCTGCTCTCAGGGTCCTGCTGAGCTCTCCCAGCGTGGCTGAGGACAGAGCAGGCAGTGCACAGCGTGAAGGCCGTAAGAGTCTGAAACAGGCTGCTAACAAAGCCAGATGGAATGACTGGCCTTGGTCTTGCCAAAAACTCTCATCTTATTCCAGGAAGTATGGTGCTGTAACACAATGACTCCGGGACTTTTTGTCCAGAGAAGCGCCTTGCTAGAAGATCGAGACCCTCTTACCACAAGGCCAGGTCAGCTAAGTCTTCCTTCGCACCATTCATTTCCCAAGCTTCTCCCCTCTGCTCAGGCATCTAAATCACTGTAGCCTTGCTCTGGGCAGGTACGTGGCCCTTCTAGAGAGAGGTCGTGAGGGACAGCCTAGGACAGCCTAAGTCCAGGCCCCAGAGAGTCTCCTGCTCGGGGGCAGCAGAGTGAACGAGGGGAGGGCAGGTGCTCGACATGTGGGGTCATTTTCATGGTCAGAAGTGGTCCCAAGATTCCCAGGTGGACATCAAGTAGCAGGGAGCAAAACACAGACTTGCTTCAGGACCCTAGGAAAGCAAGTCAAGGGAAATACTTACTGCCACTGGCTGGCTGAGATGCTCCTGAGTTTCACCCATCTCGCTGTGGGCCCCCCTCGGGATCAGTCCCTGGCATGCTGAAGGCCTTCAGCGGCCCTCCCCCTACCTCCCAGTCATAATAATAAAAACAACCACACTCTTCTCAGCACTTTCCATGTACTAAATTAGATAACCTTCCAGCCCATTTTACAGATAGGGAAAGTAGGGCAGAGACAGGCTAAACAATGAGCCTATGTTCTTGCAAATATAAAAGGCAAAGTTGGGATTCAAACCCCCAAGTCTGCTGTAGCGTCTTTAACCCTCATCAGCAAGCTGTACCGCCCCACAGACTAAGGCTCCTCTACCATTTTCCAAGTGTCCCTTCCTGGAAGTCTGGAATGGATGGTATCTAGAAAAACAACTCAAAGAAGGATGCATACTGCTAGGAGGATCATCAATGAAGCTCAGAACTGTATGTTGGCACTATCAGGGCTCCCAGGCTATCCCTTAGGCCAAATTTGGGCAGGATCCACATGAAAGTCCTCCAAGGTCAAAACCGACCTTCACAGGACCCTGGGAGAGCTCCCTCTCGGGGCCTCAGTGGCCACTAAGGGCCCCTCACCAGGACGCATCACCCGCAGTCTCTTTCACTGCCCACCCGCCCTGGCCTGTAAATCTCGGCCCAGCTGTGCTACGGTGATGCCGGCCAAGAGCAGGGCCTGCATGTGGGTTTCCCGGAGGAGCCATCTGCCCCGAGTGGCAGCAGCCAGAGTGTCAGAAACACCCATTCCACACCAAGGACTTTAGGCGGACTCAGATTCTAAGCAGATCACAGCGTAGAGGCACAAGCGGGCAGGAGGTGGGGAGCACACGGGCCAGGAATCCTCTGCGTTGCCGGAAACGTTCTCACACCTTCATGTGGCTGCTTCATGTTGTCACTCAGCTGTCACCCCTCTGAGGCCTTCTCTGGTCCCTCCAATCCAAAAATAGCCTCCCTGCTTACCCACATCACTCTATTTTATTTTCTTCACAGCATTTTCAATTTCTAATAATATTTTGCTGCTTGTTTGTGGTCTTTCTCTCTCCAATTAGAATGAAAGCTCTGGGAACGCTGGGGCTTTGTTTTAGTCACTGCTGGGCAACCAGGATTTAAAATGGTGCCTGGTAATAATACCTAACAATACGTGTGGGAGGGATGAATGGATGGATGGATGGAGGGGCTCAAATAGTGGTGAAGGTTGGTGTTATGCTTTAGATCTAAAATGTTCCCCCAAATGCTCATGTGTTCAGAAGAAGGACTTTGGGAAGGTGATTGGATTACAAAGGTTCTAATTTCACCACTGGATTAATCCACAGATGAGATTATAATTTGATGGCATTGTTGGGAGGTAATGGAAGCAGGAGACGAGGCCCTGCTGCTGAAGGAGGTGGGCCATGGGGCATGACCTTGGGGATGACATCTGCTCCCTGACCCCTTCCTCTCTGGCTCTTTCTCTCTCTACCTGCTTCTTGGTTGCCAGGAGGTGAGAAGCTCTCCACCACGCCTTCCTCCATGATGTTTCTACCTTGGAGTTTGCTGACCATGGACTGAAACCTCTAATACTGTGAGCCAGAATAACTCTTTCCTCCCCTCAGTTGCTTTTCTCCAGTATTTGTCATAGTGATAAAAAGCTGACTAATACAGTAGATATAAACATCTAGCTGGCTTGGCCTTTCTCCTCTCCTCTTCTTGCAATATGTTTATTGTTTTCCCAATTACTAAAGTAACATGAGTGCACAGGTGAAATGTAAACTTTATAAGAAGAAATGACTTAGTAAGCCTCCTCTATCCTGCATTTTAGAGAAAAATCACTATCGATGGAAATCACTATAGTCACCTGGATTAAATTGGTTTAAAAGGAGCCAATCCACGCATTGTAGAAAGGAAAAGCATTCATGACACAGCATGATCATTTCTCCCCTCACAGTCTCTCCCCATGTGCATTTTATAAGTTACTAAATGTACTTACTCCAACCTTCCATTTTCACTTACTTCATCATAACTGTTTTTCCAAGTTGCCTGCGTGCTCATTATTATAATACCTAATATTCCACCCAGTGGAACACTATAGGCGGGTGGCTCCCTAGGTGCCTGAAACACACTCACCGATCACGGCTTTGAGTGTGTGGCTCAGAGCAGACATCAGGATCCCTGTGCGGGAGTATCCCGACTTAACCTCCGTCCTGGTGCCAGACTGGGCCTCGGTACCTTTCTCAGCAATGTGGGCAAGCATCAGCTCCAGGATTCAGCTGATCCTTGGCTGGTGGGTGGGTGTTCTCCATGTGTCCCTGGAATAAAAGAGAAGGTCTTCATTAGCTTAATCTACTCCCAGCTCTGAACTATCAGGCCATCTGGAAAGCCAGAACCAAAGCAGCACCAGGTCACTAGGGTCCCTCTCCTGGAACCTGTCATTTCATCTCCGGGTCCCATCTGCTCAGGTCATGTTAATCCACAAAGGCCTGGGATGGTTCCTGGAAATCTGCAGGTTGAGTTAGGACTTCAGGCTTCTTGTACTATGAGTGAATGAATTCTTTCACCAACACCCCACAGTTATGAAGGGCAGTTGAGAACCGCATAGAAGGCAGACAACGTAGGACATTTGTTTTAACATTTTTAGAGTTACATACGACTAACCTTCTTCCGGATAAACACTATGTGCCATCTACCTGCAGTCCGCCTCCCTAATATTTGTCTCATTTTATTATTTACCATTATCATTATTGAGGCCCTTCCTCTTAACGTTGACAACTGGCGATAAGCTGATATAAATCTTACTTTATAAAACCCTTTCCATATACATGTTTTTGACCATCTCCCCGAGACCGGCCCACACATTTTGCTCTAATATGAAGATGTGGCAGCTTCCCTGGAAACTCCCGACACAGAGCCGCCAGCACAGCCCAAGTTCAGCGCTTTGGCCAGCACCGTGGCTGCTCAGAAGCTGAGCACAGTGTGCGTGACTGGGGTGGAAAGTGGCACCATTGCTCCATGGTTGGACCCCCCAAGCCGATGGGACCCCAGAGGTGCCAGCCTCGACCTTCTTCCCCTTCCCCTAAACCCCCAGGTAAATCCTCTCCCTTTGGCCCCTGGGAGGCAGCAGAAGAGTTGAGAAGGGCAGGGGCGGGGTGGGGACCCGAGGTGCACCCTGTGCAGGTATGGGGGACCTCAGGTCTCCCCTGGTGGCTTCTGCACAGAGAAAAGTGAAGAGCAGAAGGTGTCATGTGTATCGGGCTGCTGGGCTCAGCCCGGCTCTTCCCTCCCCAGCTCCTCCACAAACATATACCTTCAGCACTCCCCAGCCTGCTCATCCTCCTCGCCTCTCCCAGCTGCCTGAGAGAGGGCAGCGGTCACCCTGGAACACGTCTGTCACCTGGAGGAAAGAGCCTCACATGTCCGTCCAATACTCCCTGCCACCAGCACACCACGTCCCATGGCCTGGGCAGTTCAGTTTCCTCCGTGGGCACTTCCTCTTCCCTGGCCCTAGTCACACCGCAGCAATAGCACAAGTCAAAAGAGAAACAGAAACCAGAGACCACATCCTGCCAGACAGCCTGTAGTCTGCAGTCAGCCCTGGAAGCCGCTGGCTGGCTGAGGTGTCGCCAGACAGATGGAGCTGCAGTGGTCAGAGCAGGCCCCTCCTGCAGCCAGCCCCTGGCTGGACACACACACACACACACACACCCACACACACACACACACACACCCCGTCTGCAGGGTCTGTGCGCGCCTACCCCCGCCCTCCGGCTATGGTGTAGCAGGAACACGGCTTCTTCCTCCAAGTGTGCAAGCAGTCCTCAGCTTCCTCTGACACTCCCTGTCCCCAAAGGGGACAGAGGCCCTGAAGTTCCTTTGTGGACTACGTGACCTGGAGCATATGGCTGTGTGGAGAGCCCTTACAGCAACTTACATGTGGACAGAATTTAGGCTTTTTCAAGCCTGCCATCTCTCATGATTCTCTAGACTCCTAGAAGGGATGAAGGGCAGAAGGGACCACCCCCACCTGGGGGGCAAAAACACTGAGACTCAAGACATTGAGAGATTTGGCCAGATCCACACTTCTGATGCAAATTCCAGCTCCAGCCACCCTTCCCCAAGCAGCACGCCTTTCACCTAAACTTCATCCTTAAGGCACACAGGGGCACAGATCTTCCGCTGGGTGTGATCCAAACATGCAGCTGAGGTTTTCCAGCCAGCTTCTCCATCAGTGTGCCTGAGGTGCTCCTGGGAGCTTGAAGGAGCAGGGACTATGTGTGGTTTCATGCTGTCATCTCCTGGCCTCCTCCGCAGCCTGCCCACTCCCACTCCTCCCAGGCACCGCTTCCGCCTCCCTCGTTTGTGAGGCCACCCACAGCCTCCAGGTTATCCCATCACTGACACTGCCTGGGGACTTCCATTGACGCACGCTGACCAGCCTGAAAATTATTTCATGTGTGTCTGTTTCCCTCACCATATGGTGAATTCCTGGAGACCACACGGTTTCTGTTGCATAGACGTACCAGCAAGTTAGAGAAGTAGCCAGCTAACTTCATGAGTGATGGCCTCATCCAGCATATTAACCAAGCCTAGTAATGCGCTAGTTATTAGTCTAGTTATTATAAGGGGGCAGTCAGGGCAGCCTAATGATAAAAAGATAAAAGAGCTAAACCAAAGCGGTTAAGCCAAACTTAGAGATACAAAGGTAAACACAAAGAGAAGGATAAAAGCTACAATAAAAAGGCAGATAAGGACCTTTCCTCCCAGGAAGAAAATGTGCTAAATTAGTTGACAGTTCCTCTCCACCTCCTGAGGACCGGACTTCCGTGGTACTTCAACCAGACTTCAACTAGACTCAAAAAACATTAGAAATGAGGAATAACCAGTTTCCTTTGAACTCCATTTCCTGTGAACCAGCTAAATAATTAACTTCCTTCAAATCCTAAACTCACAAAGCCACCTGTTCAAAACAAGTCCCATATATAAGACCAAAACAAAAAAGGCACAAGGGGCATCTATTCAGAATCCCCTCTTGGTGGGTATCCCCGAGAGTTTTTTTCCTTCTTTCTAACAAACACTCTCTTAAATTTCTCCTTCTGTCCTCAAATTTATTCTTCAATTTTGGGAGACAAAGAACTCGGGTTTACACAAAATTAACTGTTTCAGTAATATCTGGTGTGTGTCTCTAATTTCTAGGGAAAGGACTCTCTTCCACTCGGTCCCATAAATGTGTGCCTACACGGTCAAGGCAGATGAAGGAAACAACAAAGCACTTAAGCTCCTTTGTCCCATCTCCAAGCATCATCACCACACGGACCGAGAGGTCAGGCAGACAAGAGCGGGTGGCTGGGTCTGGATACTACAGAAGACCTGCCCGGTGTCACACAAGGAGGGTTGGGGTGGAGACAGAACATCTGAAGCACCCCAGGAGGCACTGCGTCTCCTACATGGACGGGCCAGGTAGGCCCAGGCCAGAGGATAACAATGCCTATTCTGTTACTTCTACATGGCGGGCATTCTCTAGGCCCAACCAGTTTTCATGCACAAGGTTTCACTTCCCAAAGAGGTTTAACCACCAGCTGCTGGCAGGAAATTCCCCCTGCATCATTTTCTCTCCGCTGTAACTGGGGTAAGCTGGGCTTGCAGGATTGAGTCTCTGACCAGAACCCAAACCCTCCCACACCCTGGAACTAAAGACTGGAGCCAGGAAGCGTGCAGGCAGACACCATCCCCTTTCCTTTCCCACTCTCCTTGGCCTTAACCCTCCCCACGTTTCCCAGTAAAGGAAAAAACAAAATATTCTACACTCAAAACACAATACTTCTTCACCAGATGTGTGGGATTTCCCCACACACGCACTCAGCAGGCCTCCAGTGGACACCAACTGTTTATTGTGCAACTCTTTTTTGGGGTTTTTTTTTGGAGGGGGGCAGTGCTGGGGATCAAACTCAGGGGTTTGCACTTGCTAGGCAAGCACTCTACCACTGAGCTAAATCCCCAGCCCCCTTGCAACTCGTTTTAACTCTGAGTCTATCTGCCTGGAGATAATGGTGGATCCTGTATTCTGAGGACTCGGGCTCACAAGACCGTCCCCACCGTGGATGCAAATCACAAGCAGTAGGTTATCACCTGCGCTTCTGACCAGCAGCAAACCAGGGTTCACATTACCCCTTCTTGGGTCCAATTAATTTGCTAGGACAGCTCTCAGAAACAAGTGTCTTTACTGGGACAGTCAGATCAAGGAAGGCATGGGGGCAGGGGTTGCTTACCACCACACTCGTGGGTTTGGGAACTGAGAGTCCACCAAATCTTGTTCAGGGGCTTTTATAGAGCTTGATCTCCAGCCTCCCTACCTTTTGGTTGGTGGATGGGGGATAAAAGTTCCAAATTGTAATCTCCTGGTCACTTGGTCTTTTGGTGATTGGCCCTGTCCTAAAAGCTAACTAGGGATCCCAGCCCAAGCACTTCATTAACAAGGTCCCATAAGGAGCCTTCTGATTATTCAAAGTCCCCCTCACCCTAGTTCTCCCCACATGACCCAGAACAACTGCTTTTTCTTATCTGGAGGCATGACCATCCCAGAACACTAGTGAATCTGGCAACTTCCCAAACCAAGGAGTGACCACACTCAGCTACAGTTCAATTGGTGTTCTAAATCCACCCCACCAGGAGAAAGGCCGTGTCCAGCCATGCCCCCTGGGAAGCAAAGAGGCAACATAAGGAGGTGGCAGGGATGGCAGCTGGGCCCCCACTGCACTTGGCTCTATCCTTCTACCCCACCCTCTTGCGCTGGGCTTGCACTCTGGATTTCCCAGCCTGCTCGATGTCTCACCTCTATTTTCTGTTTCACTTGGAGGCCACCTTGTCCTTCACTCTCCTCTGCTCCCTTCTTCGTGTCTAGCTCATTCTGCCTTCCATGCCCCTTCCAATGACCGTGAGCGAACTCTGATTGCCCGACTCCTATACCTCCGAGGGTGGTCTCTGCCCTTGCCTCTTTCCTTTCCCTCCCATCCCACTCCCCAGCACTGAGTAGCTCCTGTTTGCTGCCTGAAAGGCTGGACAGCTGCTGGGCTCTAATTAGCTGCCTGGCTGCGGTCCCAGACCCAGGCATGTGTTACTGTAAGGAGCTGCCGCAGTAATCCCCTAGAATCCTCATCGCAGGAGACCAGCAAGCCTCCTCCTGTCATCCACGAAGTGACCAGGAATGCATGTGGGTTCTCGCCATAGGGCCCTGCAGGTTACCTCAGCACAGCACGCCTTCGGGAGCAACAGGGATCCTGGCCTCAGCACTGCAGAAAGCAGCCCAGAGGGTCAAGTCTGGATTGGCCCAAAATGTGACACTGAGCTCTGCTCCTCACAGCCTTCTACAGCCAAGCTGCCTCAGAGATTTCCAAACAACCAAGGAATCTAGTCTAAGAAATTCTGTTTGTTCAAGGTATAGAATTCCAGGAGTGCTCTCTGAATGCCAGGCACTGTACTAGGTGTGAACAAGACACTGTTCCGGCTCCCTGGAGCGCACAGGCTAGAGTGACAAAAAAAAAAGTTATCTAACACATACTAGAATTTCTAATATTATGCCACAAAAGGGGAAAAGGTGTGATGGGGGACAGAAAGAAACTGGACTCCAGAAGGCAAATCTTAAACATCTCCAAGGAGGTAACTTTTGGGATAGACCAGAAAGATGAGAAGAAGCCATGCTTTGGGGACAGCAGACAGAGGAACAGTAAGTAAAGAGACCTGGAATTAGGTAACAGCTAAACAATTTGAAAAATAGCAAGACCAAGTAGCCCAGTGTGAGAGTGTTTACACAGCGTGCCTGAGGCCCTGGATTCCATCCCCAGCACTGTAAAGAAAGAAATAGGCCGGAGCAGCTGCTATCGGTGGAGTGTGAGCATGGGACCGGCCGAAGTCACAGGCCATGTTTCTGAGCCTCAGTAACGGGCCCAGGGATGGACACACGGTCCAATCAGAGCCGATCCCGGGCGCTTTCATTGCAATCACCGGAAAAAAGCATTAAATATCGATTACAGGAGGCTAGAGTTATGAACTAAGCCCTGTCCTGGGTCCCAACACAGCAGGCTGAAAATCAAAGTTGAGTCTCTCTCCTCTAAATTCCATATCACCAAGTTCAAACTTATCCTGCCCTGAGAAATCAGGATTACAGTGATAACAACCAAATTTCTCAAACAGGCCAATTTTAACTGGCATGAAAATGAGGTTTCTCTGCTTTAATCCTCAGACAAAAGAAGTCACCTGAAATAACCCAATGTTAATTTTTCTTCTATTGCTCTATCAGCACCTTCCAGGGAAAGTGGCTTTCAAATGACCAATATGGAGGTAAAAAAAAGTCCAATTCGCTTTTTGTTCTTCACCTTCTCAGACTTCTGGGATTACAGGTGCAAGCCACCCTGCCTGGTCCTCCCAATTATTATTTTTAAGAATGATTTGAGTTGGGGATGTAGCTCAGTGGTTAGAGTGTTTGCCTAGCAAGCACAAGGCCCTGAGGTTGATCCCCAGGACCCCCCCCCAAAAAAATTGAGTTTGATTTTGATTATAGACTTTATTCCATAAACTACAATAAGTATTCCAAAGAGCAGAGGTCGGTTTTATAAGTCTGAAGGTTTTATAAAGGTGGAAGATGGTAGGAACAAAGGAACAAAAACAGACTGTTCAGACTCTTGTGTAAGGCAAGTTCTCTAACACTGAGCTGTGTCCGGGCTGGAGCAGTCATTTCAAAGTTACTTTCCTACTAAGCAGGGAGAAGGAGAAAAAACAACAGCAACGTAACAGATTAAACTTGGATTATTTTAGTTTATTTTGTTCATAGGAATTAAGGCAGAAGCCAGGTGGGCTGGGGCATGATTATAATCCTAGCCAGAAGGAGATTAGGATGTGGCAAAGCTGGCTGGGGAAGTAGGCATGACCTGTTAACTACAAGATCCTAGACATGTGCACAGAACAGTTCCCAAAGCCCTGCATGTGGACTTCTCAGGAGAATTTGAACAGGTTTTCAACAGGACAGCCTAGACCTGATGTCAGCCTGAGATGTGGGATCCCAGAACTCCCTCTTGGAACCCGGATGTAGAAGTTCTTTCGGATTTCCTTGAGATTTGAACAGCATAAAAGGATACAGAGGCGATAAAGAACTTGCTATGGTGGCTTTCCTCACGATAGCCCACTCTGTATCCTCCAGGGTGTACTTTTATCTTGCTTTTTTCTCTTTTACTTGACCCAAGGTCACTCTGCAGAGTGTTTCTCCATCACTCTTCACTTTTACTTTTTCAAATAACTTTGCTACTGTTTTTCACTTGTTTCACCCAAGTGTTTGTTCCAGACAAGAACCTGGAAACCAGCTCCAGAAGAAAAGACAAATACCATAAAACCTGGTAATGTTTACTTGGCAAGCCACTTTTAGAAGTTACTGGGTAGCTGGGAAGCTGAGGCAGGAGGATCACTAGTTCATGCCCAGCCTAGGCAATTTAGTGAGACCCTGTCTAAAAATAAAAAATAAAAAGGGCTATGAAAACCAAAACAAAACAACAGGGCTAGGAGCCAGAAGTGCTGGAGAGTGCCTATAATCCCAGCACTCTGGGAGGCTGAGGTAGGAGGATTATAATTTTGAGTTTAGCTTGGGCAACTTAGTGATTTAGCAAGACCCTGTCTCATAAATAAAAAATAAAAAGGACTACAGATGTAGCTCAATGTAAAGGCCCTGGTTTCAATCCCCAGTGCCAAAAATCCAAAAACAAAACAAAGGACTTTTTGAAAGGGTACACTGTGATGGTTAAACTTGTCAATTTGACTGAAGTAAGAGACTCTTGAAGAAGTGACTGGATCATGGGGACACTATGCTCACGAGTGGGTTAATCCACCAAGGTCCACAGCTGAATGCTGACTTTGGGACCCTTCTATGTCTTTGGTGGGGATGTAAACTAGTACCACCATTATGGAATTCAGTGTGGAGATTCCTTTAAAAAGTAAAAACAGGCTGGGGATTTAGCTCAGTGATTAGAGTGCTTGCCTTGTAAGCACAAGGGCCTGAGTTCGATCCCCGGCACCAAAAAAAAAAAAAAAAAAAAAAAAACAAAAAAGTAAAAACAGAAATTCCATTTGACCAAGCTATTCTCCCTCTAGGTGTGTTCGTGAAGCGGGGAAAGTCATCGCATTACAGTGATACACACATACCTATGTTTATAGCAGCACAATTCCTAATGGCTGAATCTTGGAAGCATTCTACATACCCTTCAATATGCCAGATGAATGGATAAAGAAAATGTGGTATTTATACACAGTGGAGTACTATTCTGCCATAAAGAAAGATAAACTTGAGGCATTCATAGGTAAATGGATGCACCTGGAGACCACAATATTAAGTGAAATAAATCAGACACACAAGCTTAAATATCACATGGTTTCTCTCCTATGAGAAACCCAAAATATAGATAAAGAGCAAAAGAAAAAATAGATCATAGGAACTAGGGAGATCTTTTACAAACAGGAAGGGGAACGAGAGATGGAGGGAAGGAGAGGGAGGGGAGGAGCAGGGGATGGAAAAAAATTGAAGGGAAAAAAATGGAAATAGAGCTTTTGCAAACTGGATGAGGACCAAGAGTAAGGAGGAGCAGGCAAAGATGGGAATGAAAAAAGAAATAAAATGTGTTATGTACACATACCAACTCCCCATGATGAATGTAATCATTATGTATTGCAAATATGTACTAACAAAAAAAAAAAAAAGGAGGTGGGGCCCAGTCGGAAGTGGTCACTGGGCTGTGCCTTTGGAAGTCTGTCTCTCACTGGTGCTCTACTCCTGTGTCCTTTCTAGTCACCACGAAGTGAGCAGCTTTGCTCTACCACACCCTCCTACCATGACATTTCTGCTTTAGAGCCAGCCAACCGGGGACTGAAATCTCTGAAGCTACAAGCCAAATAAACCATTTCTTCCTTTACCTTGTGGGTACCAGGTATTCTATCCCAGCAAGGGAAAGCTGGTCAATACATTCAGCATACCAGGAAGACCTCTCTCCTCTCCCCTCCCCTCCCCTCCCCCCTCTTCTTCTCCCCCTTCCCTCCCCCTCTTCTTCCTCTTCCTCCTCTACTTCTTTCTTCTTCTTCTTCTTTTCTTCCTCTCTCTCTTTGTCTCTTTTTCTCTCTCTCTCATGTCATTCTTATGACTATCAGGAGGATGATACCAAGAGTTTGAAATATATTTCCCAGCCGGATCTCCAGGAACCAACCCAACTAAAATTGAAAAGATCAAAGACATTGCTACTGTTAATCGAGGCACTGCCAACCTACTTTCAAAAAGATCAGGCCATATATCTACACTGAAAAGGAACTCACACAACACCTTTTGTTGGGATCCTGTTTGCTTGTTGTTTTGATGGAGGTTTCTGTGATTAAGATAGGGTGAAGCTGGGCATGACAGCACATGCTTGTAATTCCAGCATTTAGGAGGATTCCTGCGAGTTTGAGGCCAGCCTGAACTACATATTGAGACCCTGTTTCAAAAAACAAAAACAAAACAAAAGAGATAGCATGAGCTATGTCTGTTTGAATCTCAAATAAATCAAAAAGTCATAACTTGATATCACCACAGATCTCAAACTTCTCTGTCGCAAGGACAATAATTGGGCTAGACAACTCCTGCCTTCATGGCAAAAGTCACCTGGTGTTCGTCAAAGTGCCAGCTAAGCCAAAGCAAAGCCCCACCTGCTAAGCATCAGCTGACTAAAAAGGCAGATGCTGGAAACCCTGGGGCCTAGTCAGCCATAGTTAGACAACATGTTTATTAAGGAAAGAAGACAAAATGATACTCTGACTGATGGCCCAAATTTCCATCTCCTTTTGATTGAAAGAATTTAAGTAAATTTATCAAGCCCCAGAATACAATATCCTAATTTGAATGTTTCAGTTTAATGAGAAAATGAACATTCCTTTTTACTCTGGCTACTTTGATGGGTTTTCTGTCATGTGTAATCAAGAAAATTCTGACTGGGACAATGGCTTCCCCCATCCAGAACACACCTCGTTGGCAAGACAATCGCCCCTTGTCCCCCTCCGTGGTGGTATAAACCGGTGGCTTAGCCCCTTGTAGGCAGAAACAGAAGAACCGAGAGTGAGAGAGGTCAGACTCCTAGCAGGTGGGGCAGCCTGAGCAGGATGGCTGTCGTGTGGGACTCCAAATCTCCCTTCTGGTCACTGCCCAGAATTTGTCATTTTTCCTCGAGTGGAAGAGAGGACATCGCACCTCATCTTTGCCAGCAAACTACCACAACTTGACCAACTCTTGCAAACAGGACTCATGAAGACCAGAGATAAGGCACAAGCCCAGATTACAGGCAGTGCACAAACAGATTACTTTTTTCTATAAACTCCAAAACTACACTGTCCCATTGGATAGCCACTAGCCTCGGGTAGCTATTGAAATTTAAATGTTAAGTAAAAATGAATTAAATAAAAAATTCAGTTCTTCAGTTGCACAAGGCACATTTTCAAGGACCACATGGAACCAGTGTCTGCCATATTGGACAGCACCAACAGAGGACATTTCTGTCACCACAGAAAATTCTGTCGGACAGCTCTGCTCTGGAGTTCGCTAAGAGCAACCAGAAGGTCACCAAACACGTGGTCCTAGAGTTGAGCTCCCTTCTCTTTCCTTCTGAATGGACACCTGCTCGCCCCCCTCCAAGCTCCATTAAACAGGGCTGCATTATGAGATAGCGGGGAACGTTATCCTTCGTTCCATGAAGGTCCCTGTCTACTGTCTGAAGACCAATTTACATCCAAGAAGCAGGAGGGGCCCTTGGCTACTGGGGTGAATAAGGACCAGCCCCTAAGTCTAGGAGGCGCTGGTGGAGTGTTCAGCAATGCCACATTGGTTGCTGGCCTTCCATGCGCCAGGTGGCCTCCAGTGAGCTGTCTCCTCAGTCCCTCTACAAGTCTAGGAGACGGGGTCAACCCTGATTTACTTGAGAGGCAAGCAAAACTCAAAGAAGTTAAAGGACTTGTTTAAGGCCATAGCTAGAAACCAGGAGATCACTACCAGTGCTTTTCCCTTTACTTTGCCTGATCTTGTCCCAAATTACACTTGACACAGAACATCCTTGTTATGGTTTGTGTCTAGATGTCCCCCCAAAGCCTCATGCGGTAAGAGATAGCTGGATCTAGAGTGTGTGGTTACTAAATTAATCCATTGATCCGTTTGGCATGGTTCTGCTGGGATCAAGGATGTGAAACTAAAATTAAGGGTATTAGGATTAAGGGTGGGAGTGCTGCCCCCCCTAAGGACAGGTAGCCTAGATAAGATATAAGATACAGGAAGAAGCTAGTTAGCTGCTTGCTTGCATTGCTTATTTGCATACATTCCTTGGATTCCTTACTGGACTTTGCTGCCAGTGGGCTGCCGGTCTGCCCTGCCGGTCCGCCCTACCTCTGCCATGCCACCCTGCCTCGGACCCAGCGGACTATAGACTGAAACCTCTGCAGACTGTGAGCTAATAAACCTTTCCTCCCCTAACTTTGGGTGTCGGGTATTCTGTCCCAGCAACGAGAGAAAAGTAACTAAAACAGCATCCTCCTGCACTCTGGAGAGAAAGGAAGGGTGTGGGTCCTCCAAGAACCAGGGGGGCTGGCTGAAAGAAGCCTGGAAGGTGGTGCACACACAGGGGAGGGATGGTACTGATAGTCGATCTGGGGAAGCTGTATGAGTTGTTATTTGCTCTCATTGGACGCAATCCAGACGGTGCCCCTGTCTTAGCACTGGCCCACAGGAAAGGTGGGCACACACCTGGCTGAGCGCTGACTCTGGGCACACCAGGCTCCCCTACCGGGAGCCTTCAGCCCAGCTGCCTGGCTCCCTGCTCAGCCTCTTGCCGGACAGCTCCAACGACTACGAAAGTAGTACCTAGCCTTGCAACGTGATCAAATAATGGCTCCCAACAGCAGTTAGGCAAGAGTAATTAAAGGGAATATTATCTCCATCCGTCTCTCATTAGCCATGTAATTAGACTGCTGAAAATAATTAACATTCCTTTTCACAAAGGAAGCAAAGGACCCATTATATTCAGTAGGACAGTCTCAGACCAGCCTGAGGAAGGTCGGGAGGAGGAGTTGTAACCTCCGGGTCTTGCACAGGACACAGCAGCATCCGGTGACTCGGACCAGGAGGTGAGTCCCGCCGTGGGCAGGCTCGTGGGTGAGCAGACGCACGCGACCAGCTGTACCTCGGTGTGTCTACTGCAGATGACAACAACACACACATATACGCTGAGAAAAACAGCACGAGGGAAAGGCAGCACTGTGTCCCCCAAGACCCCAGAAATGACAGCAAAGATATTTTTAGGGAAGACAAATCCATCACTTCCATTATAGCACCAGGAAACAAGAAGGAATTATATGGGCTCCCCAAAGACAGAAGGCAGGTGGGAATAAACTGATAGCAAAACCTCTACCTGACCAAAAGATTTACTGGTAGAAAATAAATCCATGAAACAATCATAACAACAGCTAACACTCGGGGAGTAGATACAGGTGACAGAGGTTGTTCTGAGAACCTGCCATACATTATTTCATTTACTGCTCACAAAAATCCTTTGAGATAGACTGGGATTACCCCCCACTGTTGAAATCGGACTCCAAGCGATTACCAGCTTTCTGACAGCCACAGCGCTCGTGAGTGCGGTGGCTGAGGCTGGAGCCCCGCGGCCCGGCTGCGAGTTCTGTGCCGCTGGGGCCTGGTGGGCTCTGAGATGGTGATGACTAGACTCCCAGCAGCCAGGCCAGTCCTTCCACCCACCACCTCACCACCCTGGCTGCACCCTGGCCCCTGGGACAGAGGGGCACAGGGAGACCTAGGCCAGCCCCTGCCACTGCCCAGCAGGCACCTCCCACCCTCCTGTCCACCACCAGTGGTGGCTCTGGCTCCAGTGCACAGAATCAGCATGTGCAGAGGTGACCAGAAAGCCTCAAGACAGAAGGACCAGAGCACACAGGGTGCAGCTGACACTGGCCAGAAATGGAGACCATGACAGAAGTTCTAGACAGAAAACATATTAGTAGAGCAACAGAATGAAATACTTTAAAAATTACTAGCTGGGCTTTGTGGCGCACACCTGTAATCCCAGCACTCAGGAGGCTGAGGCAGGAGGATCGCCTTGAATTCAAGAGCAGCCTGGACCACATAGCGAGATCTCATCGCAAAAAAAGAAAAGAAAAACAAGTATTATTAATAGAATAAGAGAGGCTGCAGTGCCCATGAAACAAAGGAAGACTGAAAAAGAAAAAAAAAAGAGAAAAGTTCAATATTCTTAGACATGATGGAAGTAGATGTCCTATACTGAACATGTACTTCTTTGAGAATTACAAAGTACATATGCATGTATGTATTTATATATTTGTTTATCTTTTACCTGGAGGCCAAACACAGAAGGAAGTTTTTTTTTAATGCCCCGCATGAGACAGATGCTCAATAAGATTTTGAACAAACTACTTCACAAAGCACAAGGCAGTGAGTCCTGTCCTCCACACCAACCCATGGCCCCACCGAAGCTGGTCTGTAAACTGCTGCCCCAGCACAGGTGCTCATCATTGGGTTGCTGCTCACAGACTGTCTCCTCCCACACACCTGGAATGCGCCAGTCTTGCCTCTCTGTTCATTCATATTTGCCTATCCTTCAAGGCCCGCTCAAAGGTTATCCTCCCAAACACAAACCGAAAGAGAAGGAGGAGGAGAGGGAAGGGGAGGAGGAGGAGAAGGAGTTCAGGAGGAAGAGAAGAAGGGGAGGAGAAGGAAGAGGGAGGAGGCGGGGACAGCTCCGGTTGGGCTCTCCTGAAGAGTCACAATCTAGACAGCTTGCGGGCTCTTCCACACGGGCAACGCCCAGGATGGACCTCATCCTAGAGAGTCTGAACTCCCCTCCTTGGCTGGTCAAAGACACCTGCAAACGCAAAGTGGGTGGCTGGGGATGGAGTGGAGCAACCATGCAGGACAAAGCCAGGGGAACGGGAGTCATCAGACATCTTCACTGGGCACGACATTTCCAGCTCAGGAATGTCTGCCACGGGCACATTTTCTCTCCCCATTTGACCCTCCCTTTTCTTGCTTCTCCATCATTTTACTCCTTCCTCTTTCCAAGACCAGAAATCTTCCAAGAGGCCTCCATGCTAACGCCAGAAGAGAGGGTTAAACTTCTGGGTCTATCTCTACTGGTAATGAAGGTTTTCCAGGGGTGTTCTGATACCCATTTTGTCTGCAAGTCTGTAGTAACAAGTCAGGCTATACTTGTTAAACCATAGCTTCTGAGTTTTATGTGGTATTTCCTTTCCAAATGAAATTTTGTTGCCAGTCCTATTTACACTGCTTTAGGCTGTCCCTCATGTTCTTCCCTCTTAGATCTCACCCAGGCCTTCTAGGCAGATGCACTGCTGACATGCCACCACCTAATTCCAAAATAAATGCCCCCGGACACCGGCACTGTCTCCCTCCTCAGGTTCACTGTCTCTCCTGTGTGTAGCCAAGTTAAATAATGCACAGCCAGACAGCTAGAAAAGTCTTTTTTTTTCTTCCTGATACTGCAATAGAAACCAGTGGCCTTCTACTGCTGTGCTACAACCCCCTCTTTTTTTTTTTTTTTTAACTTTTTATTTTGAGACAGGGTCTTCCTAAATTACCTAGGCAGGACTAGAATTTGCAGTCATCCTGCCTCAGCCTCCCTCAGTGCTGGGATTACAGCCTTGTGCCACTGTGGCCAGCAAGCATCTTTAAAGTGACACACTAAGGCTGGATGTGGTGGCACACACCTGTAATCCCAGCACTTGGGAGGTTGATGCAGGAGGATTGCTGAGAGTTCAAAGCCAGCTACATAGTGAGATCCCATCTCAAACCAACAAAAAGTAAATAGACACGCTGGGGACTAAAAGGAGTCGAGCAAACCATCTGTTGTACAGGTTAATTTATTAATTCAGAAATCCTTTTATGCATCTTTTATACGTAGACCACTGAGTGCTAAGTAGGCTGGCCCGTGACTGCTGAAGCACAACTACGGGGCTGGGGCCTTTATAACGTTGGAATAGAAAATACTGGGGAGCTGGGGATATAGCTCAGTGGTAGAGCAACATGTTTTCCACGCACAATGTCCTGAGTTCAATCGTCAGCACTGCAAAAACACCAAAACTGCTCATAAAATTTTGGAATTGTACTGTAATGTCAAATACCAGAAAACTCAAAACTTACATTGCTGTGTGTGTGTGTGTGGTGTGGCAGGATCACACTATGTAGTTCAGGCTGACCTTGAACTCACTGTGTAGCCCAGGCTGGCCTTGAACTTGTGGCAATCCTCTTGCCTCAGCCTCCCAAGTGCTGGGATTACAGATGTGCACCAGCAAGCCTGACAAAATTTAGATTCTTATAGTGCTTTTGACTGATATAAGCCCTCTGAGTTTATCTTATTAAATTCACATATCACTCACACATTCAGTAAACAACTATGAATACCTCTATTGTGTCACCAGGTAAATGCAAGGACCACAGAGTCGGAGAGCCCAGCCCAGGCCAAAGGCAGCTGACATTCCACGTGTCCTGGCCAATTGAGGGTGGAGCCGGGTTTGGGGACGGAGCTGGGCAAAGTGGAACACAGGAGATACTTGGAGGGGGCTAGATCCAGGGCTGGAAAGGGGCCTAAGGAATGACCAAGAAGGCAGGAGGACACCCAGGAGAAGACCCTGGGACATCTGGAAGCAGAGGCAGGAGAGTCCCAGAGGTGAGGCCGCACAGGGACTGAAGGAACAAGAGCATTGTCCCTGGTGACCATTTAAGGAGCAGCCACAAGGGAAGTAACTGAGGAGTGTGTGAGGAAGGAGCGAGTCACTTGTGCAGAAAAGGAGGGGAAGGGCTGCGGGAGAAGTAGACATGGGGGATGTTTCCTCTCTGCTTTTCTTTCCCCTCTTTTCTTTTTCTCTTTCTATTTCTCTCTCTCTTCTTCCTCTTTCTTTCTCTTTCAAGATAAGAGAGGGGCTGGAGATGTAGCTCAGTGGTATGATTGTGAGGGCCTGGGGGGGGGAGGGATCTTAGGCTACCTAAATACTAAGAAGAAATCATGAGAGGGCAGGCTTGTGGGCGGGGTCTACACCAAAGAGATGCCCTGAGCTGTCCAGAGCTTGAGGGAGGGGAGCAGAGCGAGCCACAAGCCCAGGACAGGCAGGACAATGTGCCATTTTACTTTATGTTTTTATTTTTATATATTTACTTATTTTGTGATACCGGGTGGGGACTGAACCCAAGACCTTCTCACTGAGCCACATCCCCTACCCCTACTCTTTATTTTGAGGCAGGGTCTCATTTAGTTGTTAAATTGAGCTCAAACTTGCTATCCCCCTGCTTTAGCCTCCCGGAATGCTGGGATTGTGGGTGTGTACCACCACACCCAGTTATTTCATATTATTTTAAAGTTTATTTATTTATTCTGCAGTGCTGAGGATAGAATCCAGGGCCCCATACATGCTAGGCAAATGTTCTACCATTGAGCTACATTCCAACTGACAGATGTCATTTAATCCCCCTTCCAGGGAGGAGGCCCAAGCATATGGAGCTAAGTGTAACCTACTCAAGGTCACACAGACACTGAGATATGGAAGGCCAGACTCCCAGTTCCTGGTCCTGGGTTCTTCTTGTAGATCAGCTGGGGTTGAGAGCTCTGTCAACACTATGGCAGGTGGGGAATGCGGCAGGTACTTAGAGGTGGGGACCTGGAATACCTGGCAGTCTGCAATTCCCACATCGCCCACAAAAGAACGTTCCCGCATGACTTCAGAATGTCGCTCTGGATGACACAGAAGAGAACAACCCATTTAAAATTATCTGGGTTTAGAACCTAACTCTGTTTCCTAAATAAAGCAGGGATTTTTACCTCGTTTTCAGTTTTGTTTGGGTTTGTGGTGCTGGAGATCAAACCCAAGGCCTCACACATGCTAGGCAAGGGCTTATCACTTCTAGCCCCCCTGCACGGTTTGAATATATTCTGAATTGTCCAGGAATGCTGTCAGATTGTAAATTGAGGGGATCCTGTCTGCTATATTCTTTGGAACTTTACCAAGAAAGGTTCATCATTTTGGAAAATTATATTGACCCCCACCTTTCCTAGTATTTGAGTCACCCACAAAACACTCCTGTGTCCCCTGAGTTCGATCCCCAGCACCAAAAAAAAAAAAAAAACCAACTCTTCGTCTTGTAAGCATTCATGGTTGTTACAGCCTCAGTGATTCTACATAAAAGTTCAAGCATCTGATTTAGCCCTGTCTTCTGGGTGGTCCAGCCCAAGCAATTACATATAGAATAGATAATACTGTATTATAACTTCCCGCTGAGCTATATCCTATTCCCTTCTCCCCATTTTTGGAGACAGGGTCTCACTAAGTTGTCCAGTGGAGACTCAAACTTGTGATCCTCCTGCCTCAGCCCCCCTCAGCACTGAGACTACAGGCATGTGCCAACATGCCTGGTTTTAAGGCATTATATGAACTTTAAAAATTTTATATAGGGCCAAGAATATGGCTCAGGGGTAGAGCCTCACCTAGCGAGTGCAAGGGCCTAACTTCAATTCTCAGCACTGGAAAATTGATTAATTAATTAATTTAAAATGTTCGTAAGTGTAGGTCCCAGTATTTATGAATTTTATTCAGAGTAACTAAGAGGCATTGCAAATATTTGTTAAATAAAAGGAGTATTCATGTGCACGGGAAACTGCAATGCCAAGGGGAACGGGGCTGCCTATTTGGGTGGACTCAAAGATCAAACCCACAGGTAACAAAGATGACTTTTTACTGTCATTAAGAGGAAGCACCCAGGGTTGGGGATTTAGCTCAGTGGTAGAGCGCTTGCCTCCAAAGTGCAAAGTCCTGAGTTCCATCCCCAGCACCCCACCCTCCAAAAAGAGGAAGCACCCAAGGATGGTGCATAATGTGCTCAATCTATGGTGCTTAGAAAAAAAAAAAAAAACTACTTAATTGGGCACCTTTGGGAAATTTCATTTCCCTGATTAATTCAAATCATGCTATAGCTTGGTGTTTTCCAAGGTAATGACTACAGAAAGAAGATGGCAAGTCCTGCGAGGGAGGGGCAAGGACATATGGCTCCCTGTCTGGAGGCAGAGATGAGTTTAGAGGAAGTCAAAGAAAAAGGGGCCCGGCTGGGTCTGAGGAACCTCTTCCTTAATGGATGAGAAGATGAGCAAACAGTATGTCACAGGATGCTTCAGGATATTTATGGAAAATGCCATGTCGTGAGGAATCATGGACACGCATAAGGCTCAAGAAGTGAGCCTCCCAGAGGACCTCCGGTAGACAAAAGTGGCAGAGCCAGAAGTATCTGCAGCTTGGGCCCCGAGCAGGGTTGGTTGTTTAGTGGTGGGGAAAGGTGGCCTAAATGCCCACGGGCCTGGCCATCACTGCTGAACAGGGATGAAGGATGAAAAAAAAAGATGTGCCCTTCGACAGAGGGGGGACGGCTGATTCCTGAGTCCTGTGCCGTTGGAGGGCACCTGGGGGTTGGCCAGAAGGGAGGGAGCAGCCTCCTGCCCCTGCGGGGACCTGAGGACACTGGGCCCTGCTGGTCAACGGACAC
>PVJO010010371.1:0-65039 GCA_004026905.1 Hystrix cristata
GGGGGTTGCGGGGATCAGTGCCCGGGATTGAACTCAGGGCCTTGCACTTGCTAGGCAAGCGCTCTACCACTGACATAAACTCCCAGCCCCTAAAGCCATTTTATTAAAATCCAGTCTTTTCCCAGGAGGGATGAGGGCTAAATCGCTTGACCTTTGACCTTCGCAGGGCTGCAATCGGCTGTGGGGTGGACGGCTGGGCTGCCCGTGTTCTCTCCACCTGCTGTCCCGGAAGTGAAGCAGGGTCAGACCGAAACTCACTGGGCCTGAGCAGGGAAGGCCCAGAAAGTGTCTGTCTCTCGTTCCCTTTGCCTCCTCTCCTTCGGCGTGGCCTTCTGCCAATGCTTCTTTTCTTGTCTGCTCCATTCTGCAAATCTACTTACTCTGCATCCTCCTGGCTCCTTCCTCCCCTGTAATTTTGGTCCAAGACACACAAGTGAGAGCCTGCTGCTCCGTGGGGAGAGAACGCAGGACAGGATCTTGCTAGCGCTGCCCTGTGGGAGCCCCAACGTCCCGGTTCTGCAGCCCTTCGCAGACCGGAGCCAACCACCCGCCACCCAGGACTACAGATGACTTCAGGCAGATCTTTTTTATTAGTCTGGTGTGCAGAACGTAAAGTTGACATTCCTTGTGTGGAGGTTATACTTGTACATAGCACATATTAATTCCTTTTTTCTTCCCCTTTACCTCCCCTCCCTCCTCCCTCCTTCCAGCTCTTGGTCCCTTCCCACTAAAGAAATAGCGCTCTCTACTTCCTATTATCTTCTACTTTGCTCTTGATTTGTAATTTGGGTTTCTCACATAAGAGGAACTGCGTGATATTTAACTTTGTGTCTGATTATTTCACTTAACATTATGATCTCGAGGTGCTTCCATTTTCCTATAAACTACTCGTTTGTCCTTCTTTATGGCAGAGTAATACTCTAGTGTGTGTAAATACCACACTTACTTTTTCCATTCATGTGTTGATGAATGTATAGGCCACTTCCAAGGAAGATACCCAGAAGGGGAATAGCTGGGTCAAATGGAATTTCTAGTTTTCGCTTTTTGAGGAATCTCCACACTGATTTCCATGGTGATTGTAGTTTACACTCCCACTGACAATGAACAAGGATTCCTTTTTCCCTGCAGCATTTGTTATTATTTGATTTCTCGATGCTGTCCCACGTGCCCGTCCTGCTGGGCCATGGGTGTGACACTCTCAGCCATCCCTTGCCCCATGGGCTGGCGTCCCCTAAAGACTGAGCCGCTTGGAGTGCCCTGTGGGAATAGATGGGCTCAGACCGGGCGAGCAGATAAAACGCACATCTGCGAGCCAGCACCAATGAGCCAGGAGCTTCCCAGCTGGGAGCGGCGTGGGAGGTGCAGGGCGGGCGGCTGAGCCCCTTGCTTGCTGGCAGCAGAGTTCATGGGACCCAGGGCTCGCAGGCCTCTACGGCGCAATGGCTCACCTTCCTGCCCTGGTGCAGTTCCAGGCCTGCTCCTGTAGCTGCCTGATCCCAAGCAGCTCGGCTGGGGAGAAGACGGAGACCAGCCTCATCTCAGAAAGCCCAGCCATGCCCCTTTCCCTGGCAGCTTTTGGCTTTTGCTGCAGTGTGGGACAGTAGCTGTGAGTTTGGACCTGGAGCCAGGCGGCCTGAGTGCAGATTCCTGCTTTGCCGATGCGGTTAGCTGCACCATGCTTCCCGAGAGTGGGGTGGGCTGGGCTGGGGGAGCTGTCGGTCCTTCAAATGACCACTAACGTTCCTCCCTAACAAGTCATTCTTTTGTTTCCGTTAAAGCCCTCCAGAGACCCAAGGATCCAGCCCAAATCAAGTCTTTCTGATTCACTCTTTTTAGATGACCCACAGGAAGTTGCTCATTATCATACTTCTCCATGCAGAGAGGCTCCCACCTGCCATGTATGAAGCAGCATGACCTCGAGTCAAGCATGCTCAGGCACGTGCCCACTTCCACATGTGAGTATGCCCGAGTTCCCCCAACAAGACTCCCATGTTTCATTTGTCCAGGGAGCCTGCTGCGGGACTCGTCTCCAGTGCTCTCCACGCTGTCTGCACGTAATAAACCTCTCGCCCCTCTTCTAAATCCTAATTGTGCTCATTGGCTCTGCGCTCACCAAGGGGCCAACCCACTGTGTTCAGTTCCGCTTCTTGGTCATTGTGCGCCCCTAGGCGACTTCCCTTACCTCCTGGTACCTCTGGAAAATGGAGCTACTGCTCGGACCACTCCTACAGTGAGGCTCAGACAGATTCAGAGTCGCATCAGTAAGCCAGAAGTCCCCCCAGGGACCACAGTGGTGACTTGCCCCCACCTGCCTGTCCATTTGTGGGACACAACTGTGGGCCCCGCTCTGGCTGGCCTTGGCTTCTAAGCCTTGTCAGAGCCTGACTCCCTGACCTCCCCAACAACTGTGTGAGCCACCCCAGGTCATCGTCAGCAGAGACTTCCGGATCCCAGACAGCCACCTTGCTGCTGTGTAGTAAAAGGCTGTTGCTCCAGTCCAGGTGCTACCCAGAAGACATCTGGCTTTCCCAGCATCCCTTGCTCCAGGCGTGCCTGCGGCCATGATGGTGGGCATGCAGAGAAGGTACTTTCCCAGGGTCATCTTCCAAGAAGGACCCTGTCTTCCCCTTCCTGCTGTCCACTCCCCTTCAGCTGGATGTAGACAGGAGGAAGCCTCGTGCAGAAGTGAGGACCCCACAAAGCAGGGGCTGAGGGCTTCATGGGGCAGAACCACTGTGGCAGTTTGAGTGGCTGTGCCCCCCTCAAACTCCAAGGGAAACTGACCCCCATACGACAGGAGGGGCCTGTGACCAGCTCTGCTCCCATGGCTGGGATCTTTCTTTGTGATCAGGCACTTGGACTGTACACATTCCTCGGTATAGACCAAGGTATCAGTACATACTTGCTCTGAGTGTGGAGCTGCGAAATCTCCCTGCTCCTGGGCTCTGAGGCTTTGTCTGCCGGCTTGTGAGTTCTTACCTTCCTCCCAGCACTTGTCAAAATATTTTTCCTAGACACTGTTACAGTTCCTGGGATGAGACACTCCGATGCTGGCTGTTAAGCTAATAAAAGTCCCTCCACTCTGACACCTGGTTTTGTTTTGTTTTGCCTGCAAGCCTGGAGTCCAGAGTTTCTGTTCCCTTGATCTATAAATGAAAAAAAAAAAAAAACTCAAGGGACCTGAGTCCTGGGCTCTGGGGGAGAGGCACACTGAGGGGAGCCAAGCCGCAGCCTTGGCGGGAGAGCTAGGTGTCCCACGGCAAGCTCAAGGTCAGAGCAAGAGTCCTGCTTGCTGTTCAGCAATTCTGCTGCAGGACCAGAGTCTCTCTGGTTGTTCCTGTGTGCGAGGGACGCCGAAGAGCCAGACACGGGTCCTGCCCACCTGGGACTGGGCTCATGGCGGGGCTGAGATGCACTCCCCAAAACCAATACCACAGGGAGCCTGAGCACCCAGGAAGGGAGCACCAAGAGACTTCCCGGAGGACAGGGCATTTCACTGGGGCCGGCCGAGGAGGAGGAGCTGGAGACTTGCGTCAGGAGGGAGGAGACACAGACACAGTGTCCGCTGTGTTCCATGTACCAGGTGGATGGGCAGGGCTCACTGTCCAACAGTAGAGAAAGCAAGCAGAGAGCGGTGACACAGTCGATGTCTGGTGGCAGCGGACGTGCAAGTGGCCCGAAGGTGCGACACCGCAGCAGGGATCAGGGAAGATCCTCCAGACAGCAGTCGCCTACTCAAGGCCAGGAGAAGGGGAGGCCCAGAAAGGACGTGTGCTCTCGGGAGCTGCTGGCAGCAGAGGCCCCAGGCACGAGGAGCACAGGCTGCCCAGAGCACAGTCAGCCCGAGCAAGAGGGGAGGAAAAGCAAGAAGAGGCCCCAGATCTCCAACTCCTCTCATCTCACAGCTCCAGTTCCACTGGGCAGACAGCCATTCAGGAAAAAGGCATTTCCCAGACTCCCTTGCAGCTAGGTGTAGCTGTTTTGAGCATAGATGTGTAAATGAAATTGGTCTGCAATTTCCAGGAAGTGTCTACATGGAGTGGGAGTAGTACCCTTCCTTCTAATGGCTTGAATGCAGACATGATGGCTGGAGCTCAAGCAGCCATAGTGAACCATGAACTGGAACCTTTATTCACAGTAGCAAAACAACAAGGTAGAGGATCCTGGGTCTTTGATGGTCATGAATCTTCTATATCTGCCCTGGACTCACTTCTAAATTTTAAGTCAATTGAGAGAGACCAAAATTTCTCTCCTATTTTAAATACATTAAGCTGAATACAACCAACATGGATAATTCAGGTCTAGTGGATGACGCTGGGGTAGCTTACACAGCTGGGTGCCCAGAGCCAGGGACATGGGGCACTTTCAGGGAGCAGTCACTGGGGAATTGATGGGACTCTGGGTGACTGACTCTAGAACCTCCTGGGCTGTGTGGTGGTCATGAGGCTGGGGTGTCCGGGACAGGCGTACTTAACCAGCAGAAGCCAAGGGGTTGGGCTAAAACTGATCGGTCAAGAGATAATACAAGATGTACAGACTTTAAAGCATGGAAGTAGCTACCCAGAAACGCAGCTCAAAGAGTTGAGGTGGGGAGGAGCAGCCTTTTCTTTTTAAAGCACTATTTGATATTTCCAACTACTGTGGTTGTTATTTGTATTGGTTCTGGATCCATCAGGCTTACCCTGCCTTGTCACCCACCACCCCACAGTGGGTCTCAGGCCCGAGCATGCCTCAGTCAGCTGGAAAGCTTGTTGGGGGACAATGCAGTCTCTGCCCCGGGCTCTGATTCAGAAGGTCCAGGCTGGGGTGAAGGACGCACATTTCCAGAGGTCCCAGGAGCTGTGTAGTTGGGCTGGCACCTCGTGTGTGTGTTGTGTGTGTATGTGTTTGTGTGTGGGGGGGTGTGTGTGCACACAGTACTGGAATTGAACCCAGGGCCTTCACACTGAGCTAAATCCCCAGACTCTTCTTATTTTTTGATACAGGTCTCAATAATTCACTAAGTTGCCCAGCCAGGGCTGGAACTCTCCTGCCTCAGCCTCCCAGAGTGCTAGAATGACAGGTGTGCACCACCACACCCAGCTCGGCCAACGCTTTGAGAGCCACAGCTTTCAGGATGGAGCCAAAGGTGACCTTGGGAAGCAGACCCAAAGGCTATCACTGGTTGGTGCGCACCTGTAATCCCAGCATTTAGGAGCTTGTAGCAGGAGGATCTCTTGGGCTACATAGTGAGGCTCTATTAAAAAATAAAAATAAAATAAAAAGGCTGCCTCCACGCCCCCTCCCACAGGATGTTTTTGATGACTCGTGGAGGATTTCAGTGTATTACGCACAGACTAATCAGTGTGGGGAGGCCCTGCTTCCTCTTCCGCTGCGCCTTTCCCATCCTGGAGGGGGACCTCTCTCCCACGCGAGTTCGATGGGGCCCGCTGGAGCCCAGCCGCCTCCTCTGCGGACGTCGCCGCCCCTCTCCGCGGCCCGCGCTGGATGTTTCCTGCGCGGCTGTAACCCGACCCGGGGGAGCAGAGCTCGCTGCAACAGCAATTACGCCTAATGGAAACTCAGCGTGACGCAGGCTTGCGGGGTTCCGGGCGTTTGAAGCGCTGGCCGGCGCTGAGCTGGGTCTGGAGGAGCTGCGGGCCGGAGGCCCCCAAATGTCACCACCTGCGCGCACATCGCCTTCCAGGTGGGCCCCAGCTGGGCGAGGCTGCGGCTGGTGGCGGGAGATGACGTTGCAGCTGCCCGGGGACCAGGCTCAGCAGACACCCGGGGTGACGGAGACTGGTCCCCGCAGGGCTCCTGCTTTGCCCTCTGCTTTCCTCCACCCCAGGCACTGTCGGTCCATTTCAAGGGACCCCTGCTCAGGGCTGCTTTGCCGACTGCAGGCCTGTTAAGGGTCCAGGCAGATTTCAGGCTCGTCTTTCCCATTTGTGTGGCGACAATGGGCCTGTTTCACAGAGCAGAAGAGTGAGCTGCAAGCAGTTACAGTAGCAAAGCCTCAGGGAGGGGGTGTGGTGTAGACTGTGCCACCAGCCAGGCCGAGTGTGGATCTGCGCTCCGTGTGAACTGGCTGGGTGACCCTGGGCGGGTTACTGACCTCTGTGCACCTTGTCCTTGCTAGCAAACCGGGGAAGAGACCGTCTGAGTCCCTCTTTCCTGGTTACCCACACAATACCCGACACCCATAACCTACAGGAGACGAGGTTTATTTGGGGGCTCAGTTCATAGGCGTTTCAGTCCTTAATGGGCTGTCTCCAGGGCACGCTAGCTCGGCAGAGGGCCTGGCGGAGGACAGCTGCTCGGGGCATGGCGCGCAGGAAGCGGTGAGTGAAGGGCGGAGCCAGGGAGGAGACAGACCCTGCCAGGCCCCGCCCCAAGGGCCACCCCTCCCACAGGCTCCGCCCCTCCCACAGGCTCCACCTCCTCACAACCCGTCCAGCTATAAACCCGTCAGGGGCCTAACCCACCCGTAACTATAGCACCCCGTGATCCAGTCACCTCCCAAGAGCCCCATCTATGAGCTCACGTGGCTTTGTGGGGACATCTAGATACATCCATCCTCGTGGGGTCTCTTTGAAGACTTAGAACCCTGACCCCCACGTTCATGCCACCTGATGTCTGTCAGTTGCTACCACCCTCAACTCATTCGTGAACAGCAGGTGATGGGCCGGTCTTCGCGTTCCAGGCTCCGGTCTGCCCAAGGCCGCTTTCTGGATCTGGAGGAGGACTCGAGGCGGCAGGAAGTTGCCCCACCCCACTTGCACCCTCTACTGCGGTATCAGATTGACCTGGGTATGATCTCAGGCAGATTTCCTGACTGAGTCCTGGCCACACGTCTTTAAAAAGCCCAGTCAGGTAGTGTTTGTGAGCATCAGATAAAACAAGGCGTCGGTGTGGCATCGGCGTTCAGAGCCAGGCTCTGGAGCCGCCCTGCTTGGTTAAAATCCAAGACCTACTGTGGTCCAGCTGCACAACTTGGGTTAAATTACTTTCCCTCTCTGAGTCTCAGTCTCCCAGTCTGTAAAATGGGGATGATCATGGTTCCCACTTCATGGAGCCGGTGAGGGATGGAATAGATTCTCTACCATACTTGGTGCATGGAATGCGCCATGCAAGTGTGCACTGAGATTAATGCATGAGGCTGCTTCAGGCTGGGCACATAGTAGGTGCTCATTAAGCAGTAGCAATGATGGGGAGAGGTCTGGGAGACGGCCTTTCTTCTCGCCAACTGTAGTCTCTAAGCTGAGAATTCTCAGCCCTGGCTGCACGGAGAACACGGGAAGACCTACATTTCAAAGATCCTTGATGAACCTGCTGAGGGCCCACACGGGAGGATTTTTAAGAGCTTCCCAGTGATAGGAACAAGCACCTTGTATAGCAGGACTTTCTGAGGGGGGGAACTTCCGGCTTAATCTTGATTCTAGGAAGGAGGAGGCCCAGCAAAGACTGGACAGAGCAGGCGCAAAGGCCCCGAGGCAGCCATGGGTTTGTGGAAAGAAGAGCAGAAGTCCAGCATAGTCCAGAGGTCTGTGCGTAAGACGGAAGGGCTAGAGACCCAAGCCCAGGATGACAAGAAGGGGAAACTGAGTCTCCCTCTGGCCAGAGGGGCTAAACTAGCCCTCGGAATAGGCAGAAAGTAGCAGCTGCTGTCTGTCATCAGGGAAGCAGGAATTCCCTGGGACCTCTGCTGAGCCAGGCTCGGACTCCAGGACAGTGCCGTCCCTGCCGTCTTCAGAAGGGGTCCTGGGGGAGGCAGAGCTGGAGGGTCATTCAGGCGCCTTGCAGGAGGAAGGGGAGCGGGCCGGGCACCCCCTGGGGCCCATCACAAAGGCCACCAGGCTGGCGGTGGCTTTGCTCCAGGAACCC
Source organism: Hystrix cristata (assembly GCA_004026905.1). Lineage (NCBI taxonomy): Eukaryota > Metazoa > Chordata > Mammalia > Rodentia > Hystricidae > Hystrix > Hystrix cristata. The sequence goes on from PVJO010010371.1 coordinate 7,867, forward strand.
GCCACCCTCCCGGGAAGGCTTAATTAGCCTGTGCGCTGCAGGGCGCAGTGAGGGCTGCCAGGACGCAGGTGCCTGTTTTCTGCACAATTATCCCAGAGGTGTGGGCAGGAGCAGGGAGAGACAGGTCCGTGGTTTTGCGTGTGTGCTGTGCAAAGGCATAAGTGTGTCGCATCCTCGGGGGACGGCTTGTCAGTCTTGCGTCTGTGTGTGCCTCTCCCCATCCCCGTGCACATCTGTGTCCATCTCACTAGCAGGAGCACCTACCTCTGCAAGTCCACGCACGGGTGTCCTCGTGGAGCTATGTGTACACACATGGGTGTGCACCTGTGTTCCCGAGGGCCAGCCTTCCAGAGCGACGCAACCTTCGGCACCTTCGACTCCTCAGCAGCAGGGCGGCCAGCAGGGCTGCTCAGCCTTTGCCCTCTGGGGATGCTGGTCTGGGGGCTCAGCGCCCTGCACAGGGAATCTCAGAGCAGCCGGGTGCGGCGTCCTGCTCCGCGCGCCGTCCCAGGGCCAGGCCCGGGCCGGGTGGGCGGACAGCGGGGCCAGTGCGGTAGCAAGAGCTTCCTGCTCTGGGGCCCGGCGTCCTCCCGAACAGCCCAGCCTAGGCTGTGGGAGAGGAAGAGGAAGACACGCCCGCCACGCAGGGATGGGGACGGCTGAGGGCCGAGTCAAGTCAGGTCCTCGGGTGCGAAGCCCGCAGCTGCTCTGGTCTTCCGGGGGCGTGGCGATGGTTTCCACGGAAACCGTGCATGGGCTCCGCTACACCCTTGCTCAGCAGCCAGCGTCCGGTGTGAACAAAGCCTGTGCAGTGGTGGGTCAGGTCTTGAACACGAGCTTGTGTCAGGAACAGCTGCAAGAATCATCAAGCGGCCACCACTTGCTTCTGTCACCAGCTGTCCCCCACCTTGCTCCTCCCCACCGAAGCGCAGCCCCCGGCCGCCTCTGGGATCCGGAGCTCCACCGGGGTGGGGGTCTCCCCCTCTTCCTAGAGCACCCGCTCTGCTCTTCCTGCGGCCGGCTCCTCCTCCTGCAGGTCTTGGCGTAGCCGTCGCCTCCCCAGAGAGGCCTGTCCTGGCCACCCTGCGGCTCTTTGTCACACCTTAGTCATTTCTTCACACGATGCCCCACACCAGAGCGTGTAACCATCTGCCGTTGTCTGGTCTTCTGTGTCTCCCGTCTTCCCCTCCGTGACACCAGGCCTTTTTCTATCTGATTCAGCCCCCTTCTTCCAGATCAGCATCAGCATGCAGTAGGTGCTCAATAAATATTCGGCAGCAATTTAACAAATGTGTTGAGCATCAGCTATGCGCCAGACACTGAAGATGACCCCATTTCAAACTCACAATAACCCATGAGCTGAAGGTGTGTACAATTAGTATTTTTATCTTACACGAAGGGAAATAATGTTCAGAGAGGGTAAGAAACCTCTCCAAGATAGACAGCTACTAAGTGGGAGAATCAGGAGTTCATCCAATCCTGTCTGATGCTGCTGTATGCTCTTCCAATTCTGCTCTGCTGTGATTAGGAGACAGGGAGAATTAGGAAAGTCCGACCAGGGAGACAGGTGAGAGGTTTATCAGTTACCTGTTGATGCAGACAAATGCCCGCAGCACTTAGTGGCTTCAGACAGCACCCACTCACTGTATACACAGCTCCAGGGTCTGGCAGTTTGGGTGAGGCTGTCGGCTGGACTGGGCTTAAGCAAGAGGACACGTTCGTGGGCAACTCGGCTTGGCTGCAGGCTGGCTGATCCCAGAGGACCCCGCTAGCAAGGCTGGCAATTGGCTGGGGACTGTCTGGTGCCTCAGTTTCCCCCCAGGAGGCCTCTCTGGGTGGAGGGGACATCACTGTCCTTGCTCTGTAAGGGGTAGTTTGAGGGACAGCAGAGTCCAGCATATTCTGCTACTGTACTTGTTTGTGTAAATTCTATTTTGCAGTACTAGGGATGGACCCTAGAGCCTTGCACACGCTTGGCAAGTGCTCTGCCACTGAGCCTCACCCCAGCCCCTTACATAACTTCTTCATTTGAAATGGTTTAAGACATAAACAATTGCAAAAATGGTTCTGCGGATTCCTAACTATCCCTCACCCAGCTCCACCCACCGTGACATCATCAGTGACTCAAGGACAAAGTCACAGAATTGATGATGGGACAGTGTGATTCACTCAGGTATAGACCTTGTTCAGATTTTACCAGAATTGCATGTGCTCTGATGATATTGCTTTTCATTTTCAATTTTTTTTTTTTGAGACAGAGTCTCACTATGTAGTCCAGGCTGGTCTTGACCGCATGGGAATCCTCCTGCCTCAGCTTCCCAAGACCTGGAATTATCAGTATGCACCACCACACCTGGCTTGATTTGCAATTTTTGCCAATCACGTACATGCTTGATTTAGAGTCAGATGTTTAGGAAGATGGTTAGAACAAGCCAGTCTTTAGTCCCCACTTTCCACTTCCAGAGGCAACCAACCATCTTCAGTGCCTTCTGTGGGCACCTCTGGTCTCTAGCTCTTGTCACTATAAATCGTGCCTGAAATGCTGGGAACGTGTTTTTATTTTAGGCCATATGCACTGCCTCCCTGACATGGGAGATTCACTTTGCAGTCTCCTGCCCTTAACCCTGAACTTTCACCCCTGCCTCCTTCCTGAGTCATTGTGCCATAACTTAGGAGAGATTGACATATGCTGTCAGGACCATCACCAATTTTTTTTCATTTGCTTAGTTTTCAGTTATACCACTTACTAATTTTTCTAACCCCACATTCTGCCAGTTGCCCAAATCTTTCCTGGTATTTTTCATTCATACCAGGCTTTCTCCAATTTTATCTTCTTGAAAGAATTCCTTCCTGGAACCATCTAGCATTGCCAAACTAGGCTTGTCACCCTCTGCAGATGACCTGGCAGATCTTCCTTCCCCATCCCTTGACAATCCTTTCACCCATGTTGAGTGGATTTCCCGTTTCCAAGATCCACATTGTTCTCTTTCTTGGTTTACTCCCCTTTTTTAGTGGAGTGCATCCTGAAGTAGTGTTCTGAGAAAAGGTCAATGGGACTTTTCATGCCTAAGGATATTTTTGTATTTTGGCTTACATAGAAGTCTACAAGAGGAATACTTTGCCTTCAGAATTTTAAAGGCTTTATCGCACTGCTCTCACACTTCTGGTGTTGCTGTTGAGATGTCTGAAGCTGTTCTTGTTCTGTTTTTCCCTCTCTAGAAGTTTGTAGACTTCTGCATACTACCAATGTCCTAAAAGCTCCCTTTGGCCTTCCCTGGTAGAAATGTACTTTGTCCCCTGAGCTCCGCACTTGTGGGGTCCTTTCAACCTTGACATTTATGTCTCACTTCATGAAGTTTTCCTCAATTACTCTGTTAGTGTTTCCTCCTCACATTTTGCCTTTTCCTAGATCTCCTGTAGTTTGAGTATCCTGTACCCTCCCTCTAATTTTCTCATTTATCTCCCATTTCCAATTACTTATTTTGCCACATTCTTGAGGGGGTGCTGGGAATTGAACTCAGGGCCTTGCACTTTCGAGGCACATACTCTACCACTGAGCTAAGTCCCCAGCCCCTTACGTGTTTTTGAGAGAGCTCTTCAACCTCATCTCCTAAACCTTCTGTGGAGATTTTTACTTCTGCCATATTTCTCCTGCAGAGCCCTTCTGCTTTCTGTGTTCCTGTGCTTTATGGCATCGTGCTCTTTTTTCTTTTTGGCTGCATTGTCTGCTGGTATCTGTCTTTGGTCTGAGAGGAGTTTGCTTGGATTATGATTGCATTCTTGTGATTTATAATAAGCACGCATGTGTACTCTCCTCCGTTCAAGCCCCGTGTGTCGCCTGCAGGGATGCACGATGCTCCCTCGTTGTCTGCTGTTGGTACACAGCTGGGCCAGAGGGAGCGGAAGGGCTGAGCACTTGAGGGGAGCCCTGATGTCAGCGTCCTCAGTGTTCCCTCTTCACCTGCCAGTTCCCAGCAGACACTGCTGTTCTCTGCCCGGAAGTCAGAGGCCCGGCTGCCAGCGCTCTGCCAGTGCCACTGTGGTCTCAGGCTCCATGTAAAACTGTGTGTTCAGTTTGCACCCCATCCCTGTTTTCAGAAGGTGCCCCTGAGCTGCGGGTCTGCGTGCAGACAGCCCTGTTTCACGGTCACCAGCGGATAAACCTGGAGCTCGCAGCTGGGCAGAAAGAAGCTGTCACCCTGTGGCATTCAGCAGAGAACGGGCCCCGGCGGCATCACCACTTCTTCCTCAGCTTTTTCTGCTGGCCTTTTCCTCTCCCGGGACTAACTGCTGCCTCCTGTCCCAACTGCTGAGTTTGGGGGCTCTACAAATACAGAATACATGAGTCTCGCTAAGTGACAGAAAGTGTGGGGCAGAACTGACCTTGTTTGAGAAGCAGGGACCTCTGTGCAGCCTGAGAATCTTCCCAACAGCCTGCCAGCGGCTGCTGTCACCCAGAGGTGGCTGTGACCAGAGCTGGGCCACCTCCCGCAAGGGCAGGGTAAGTGGACTGACTGCTGAAGGTGGAAACTCCATGACTCGGCTTGAGGGGGCGTCCCTGTGAGGGAGACTGCAGCACCGACCCGCCACGTGCTGAGACCAGACAGAGACGGGCCGGGCTGGGTGGCTCTCGTGTTGCCAGTGCTGGCTTGGTCCCCACAGGGCTCCAGAAGCACCCACACGTACCAGGGAGCAGGGTGGTTATTCTTTGTCTTGACTGCAGAGTGTGGTGACCGGATGTGACCAGGGTCCCCTCCAAACTGCCCTCTCTGTGCAGTGCCTGGCTCCAAGCAGGGAGGCGAGCTGGCCCAGGGTGCCCGTCCTAGGGACAGTCCCAGGTACCACATCCGGGTCCCAGGTTGCTTGTCAACACGTAGCCTCCTGGGCTCACTGATCCTGTCACCAGAATTAGCCCAGATCCCCATGAGAGTGGCGTTAATCCCTCTCAAGGACAGCTCCCTTGTGACCCAAACATGTCCCAAAGCCGTTACGTGAGCAATGAAATTTCAACCTGGATTTTGACGGGGAGAACCATTTACTTCACTGTAGTTCACGTTAGAGTCAGGAATGAGGGGCGCCCTGGACCTGATGTCTGCAAACATGAGACCTTTCTGAAAACTGGAGATTTCTCCTCTCTGTCCCGTGGCCGCTCCTCAGAGCCCCCCAGCTGCCAGATGAGAGGGGTGTGGAGGCTCCGTGTGCCCGAAGCGTCTCAGGACCGTTCAGCCGGAGGCTCTTCTGCCAGGTCGGGCTGAGTGTGTGTGTGTGTGTGTGTGTGTGTGTGTGTGTGTGTGTGTGTTTCGAGGTGAGGATTTATTCTTTCTATCCGTGTACTATGTCCCCATCCCTAAGTCAGATAGGGACAGCGCATTTTACATTGTGCCATTAGTGTTTCTTCTGTGCCTGGCACTTTAAGTGAATTAAATAATCTGCAATTACAGCAGAGTGGGCAGAAGCCTGAGTTCTAGAATTGGGTGACTTGGGTTTAAATCCTGACACTGCTCTCTACTAGTGGTGTGTGTGACCTTGGACCGGCTCCTCAGCTTGTCTTCAGTGTCCTCATCTGCAAAATGGTCATTTTGCCAGGAAATACTCCGAGAGAACCAGGCACTCTGTGTCACAGCATCCATCCTCACTGCTATTACATTCTTACTGGCTCATTTTACTAATGACTGCGCCCACTATAATACTAGCTGATACCAACAGAGATTTATACCTCTACTAAAGACGCAGAGCAAAGTAAAAGACCTTTGTCTCTGTCGCAACAAAAAGAAAAGAAACGGACTTTTTATGGTGCTAGAGAATAACATGGGAATCAAAGAAGCCTCAGTGAGCTGAATTCCAGGAAGAAATAAAAATGGGGCAGCTGCCACTGCCGGAGAAACACTGCTCTGTGTACCCACATAGACAGAGGGTCATACAAAGACCAGGGAAAATCATGCCAGTCTTGGACCGGAGCACAGGTCAAATTGGTGTTTGGAAGGGTCCTGAGGGCAAGAAGTTGCTCAGGCCAGTGAGATGGACAAGCCTCAGATGCAAGGAAGATCACTGGTCCAGCAGTTCAGCCTCCCCACTGCCCTGCCCAGCTCCCTTCTAGAAGGTGGAGGAAAGCACATTCGCAGAGAACCTTGGCATAGTCTGCACATTCTCTCAGTGACTGGATTGCAGGACCCTGAAGTCATTGAATTTAAATGAGAACCCAAAATATCTGAAACAGCAGCCAACTCCCTCCTACCTCAAATACTGACAAGATAATAATAAAAAGGCAGAGGATGTTGGTGGTTGAGCTAATTACAGGTAACTCAGTCTAATTAAAGCTCTTTCTCATCCCCAGATCAATTACTCGCTAGGAGAACTCTGAGTGATCAACCTCCCCATCTAATCACCAGGCAGCAGAAAGCATTTAGACTTTCTAGGAAATAAACAGAACAAAAAATAAAAGCAAAATTGCACTTCAGACACAATAGGTTTCGTACATACTTTCCATGAATAAAATAAAATGAAACACCAGACAAGAGGATAAAAGGGAAACTGTGACCCATAATCAAGAGAAAAAGCACAAGTAACAAATGCAGAAATGACCCTGTTAGTAGAAATATATATATAAAAAACATGCTTTTCTACATATATGGTTCTTCTACTGTATTTCTAATGTATGTTTGTATTTTAAGATTTTTCTTAAATATGTGTATATATTTTAAGATTTTTTGCATATATATATGAAGAAATTTATAGAATGAAATATAGTGAATGCAGAAGTGGTATATTTCAGGAAACTTTGAAAAATAAGGCAATTCAGGAAATAAGAATTAAAATATTGGAAATGCAAAGGTATTGACCAAGCAGTAGATTAGACACAGAAAAAGGAAGGTCACTAAACTGGAAGACAGGTCAAAATAAACCAACACTGATGCTGAAAAAAGATTAAAAAAACAAAAAAAATGAAGAATGCGTCCGTCACCTGGGGTCTGAGATGATGGACTCATAACTGGAGTCTCAGGAGGAAAAAAGAAAGAAGAGTGCAATATGGACACAAGAAAAACCAAAGCCAGGACATTGTGGTAACATTGATTTAAAAACAAATGAGAAATAACTTTAAAGGATTCAAAAAGTAAAAAGAATTAAGATATGATGTGACACCAGTATGGTGGCACACTGCTATAATTCCAGCGTTTGGGAGGCCGAGGCAGGAGGATCATTGTGAGTTCAAGACCAGCCTGAAGTACAAAGCAAGACCCTGTCTCAGAAAGAAAACCTGAAAAAAATTAAAAAGATGTGATATGTACATGCACCAACTCCCCATGATGAATGTATTCATTCTGTATCACAAACGTAGACTAATTAAAAAGAAAATTAAAAAATAAAGTGTCAGAAAAACCCCTAATGTATTAGTATCCAGGACGATGGACCATAAGAAAGTTGGCTGACTTCTTACTAAAAACAGTGCAAGCAAAGCAGCAATGGAAAGCAGCTTTGCAAATCCAGAAAAACCCAGAATTCTACATCTGGGTGGATAAGAAAAATTATCCTCAAAAATTGAGGTAAAATCAAGCTATTTTAAGATGAAGAGAAACTGAGCAGACCTATGCAGTAAGATGTTTGGGAGACAGGGAAATGATTCTAGATAGAAACGCAGATCTTTAATGTTAAAGAATAGCAATCACTCCAAAAGCTAGACATGAGAATAAATACAAAAGACCGTATTTTCTACTTCCTCATTATTAAAAAAACAATCATCAGTTGTGGGTGAGAATGTAAAATGTCTCAGCCTCTTTGTAAAGAAGGCTGGTGATTTCTTAAAAAATTAAACATAAAAAAAATTTAAACATAAATGTGCTGCATACTCCAGCACTTATACTGCATAAGGCATTTACTGAAGAGAGACAAAAACATAGACTGTAAACACACTGACTTTACAGGAACATTCATAGCAGCAGCATTCACGATGTTCAAAAGGTGGAAAGAATTCAAATGCCCGTCAACTGGAAAGGAAGAGAGTAGAGAAACAAAATGTGATGTAGCCATGTCATGGAATACTACTCAGCAATGAAAAAGGACGAACTAAATGATATAAGCTACAGCAGGGATGAGCCTCAGAACCATTATGGTAAGGGAAAGAGCCCCAGTGCAAAATGTGACATATTGTTTGATTCATTTACATTAAACGTCTAGAAAAGGCAAAGCTATAGACATGTAAAGCATATTAGAGGAAGCCCAAAGCTAGGACAATGGTAAGTGAATGGAAATGGCATGCGGGGTCTTTCTGGAGTGATGAAAATTTTCTAAAATTGGGTCATGTCAGCAGTGGTACAACATCATAAATTTACTAAGAATCATTGGACTGTGTGCTTACGCTGGGTGGGTATTAAGCTCTGTAAAGTAAACCTCAATAAAGCTGTCAAAGTGGGCTATTAAAACAAATACAATCACTACATCTTGTAGAGTTTATGTCCTAAAGGGGTGAAAGATTTGACAAAGAGCAGCAGAGACTGAAAAATGTTGAGACAGAAGTATAACATTTCAGAATTCTTACACCTCACAGGAACGAACACTGTAATTCAGGGTAGAAGTTGATCATTAAATGTGCATATTTTAGTCCTGATAGAGGTCCCTAAAAATAAATAAAACAAAAATATAAAGCTCAAAGGGCAATAGAAAATACAAGACAGAATACTAAAAAGGGTGATCCTTGAGTAATTCAAAAGAAAGCAGGACAGAATAACAACTCACAGAACAGATGACCACAGACAGAAAACAAATAGTAAGATGACAGACTTCAACTCGATTTATTAAAACTTACAATAAACATCAAATAAATAGGCCTGACCCTCCAATTACAAGCACAGGTTGTCGGATTGTGTAAAAAAAAAAAAATTCTCAAAGTTGTCCCGAGGAAATCTACTTTAAATATAAAGACAGATCAGTTACAAGCAATAGTTGCAGGATAAATCATGCGAACATGAAGCATAAGAAAGCTGGAATTGCTATATGAGGACCTGACGCAGGGAACGCTGAGGCAAGACATATTAGCAGGGCATTTCTTAGTGAGGAAATGGCCAATTTTCATAAAGAGATATATATGTGCATTTACCTAATAATGGAACTTGAAAATACATAAAGCAGAAACTGACAGAGCTATGGGGAGAAATAGGGAAAACCACATTGTTGTATATTGGAAACCCCGCTCCCAGTCACTGAGAGACAGAATACCAGTAACCTTGCAAAAGGTTTCAACAACGCGGTCAACCAACGCAAGCGAATTCACATTTGCAAATACTACGCCCAACCACTGCATGTGCCAGTCACCAAGGCCATGGGTTCGGCCAGAAATCAAGCCTCAAGAAATTTCAAACGATCGTAGTCACATCTTACAGTGTTAAAATACATTTACTTTATTGCCTAGCAATTGTTCTTCTAGGTACCCAGGAGAAATGAGGATGTTTTCATGCAGAGAAAGGCCTAAGAAGACTGACAGCAGCTTCTCCCGGAAGTGGGCGTGGCTCACACGTCAGTGGGAAGGGGAGGGGCAAGCTGTGGTCTATTTGCATGACGGAGCATTGCCCAGCAGCAGTGAGGGACAAACTACTGACACACACAACAAAATGCACAAACCTAAAAGCATTAGGCTAAGCAGAAGAAGCTGGACCCAAGAGAAGACGCGCTGTCCGGGCTACCGACGTCAGTCTCACAAGTGGGCAGCACTTACCCATAGCGACAGGCGGAAGAGGAGGGGGAGATGACCAGGACGTCTCCAGAGAGCTGCAGGCGCTCTGTATGGAGCCCGGCTGGTGTGTGGGTCGCGTGGATGGGGACTCAGATGGTCCCAGCCTGTGATGATTGGGTTCAGGATTTTTCAGTTTTTCGATGGTGCAAGAGCAATATACATTCGGTGGCAACTGCACTGCGAATGTTGAACTTGGACCTTCTCCTGGGCTAGTGGTATGTGGTTCAGGAGCCTCCTGCAATGCTGGGTAGGCAGCAGTGAGTCGCCACTCCCAGACGACCCAAGATCATGGGGGGAAACAGCTCTCTGAGGTGCCGTTTGGCTGAGAGAGGACCGCGTGGCCTCTGTCTATGTGTCCCACACCCCAGTCAAGGAGGACAGTCTCGCTGTCCTCCCATCATCCCCTAGCATCTCTCCAGGAGAGGTGGGTTAAATGCATCTGCAACTCATGAAGGGTTTATTGGAACAAAACCTCACTCTACGTTGAGGATGTATACGTATATAAATATATAATTTATACTTATATATTTATGCACACAATTTGACAAAAGCCTTCTCACTAAACAAATAAGATTTTTATTCAATTCTTAATTTACATATATTAAGGGTACTTTTCACTACACAGAGAAGATACCTTGATTTTTAAAGAGTAAGTACAAAAAAAAAATTATTCAAGCATTACTAGTGCCAGGCACAGCTTACATAGCATGAACTCACAAAAACATCACAAATTTACCTTATAAATAGGTAAACAGGCCCCCCAAAGGTTGTGTAACTTGATCAAGGTCACAGCACTGGCCAGCCGTGTAGGATTGGTGTCTGGTGTGCTTGCCACTGAATCTGGGGCTCAGGTAGCAATAAAGAGGTTGCTTTGGTGACAAACAACCCCGGGGGAGGCAGGGAGCATCAGCCTGGCTTCCCAGAGGGAACCGGGGCTCAGCCAGGCCAGGCGGCCTCTGTCCAGAAAGTGGTAGAGCCAGGGTTTGAACTCGGGTCTGGCCCCTGGAGTGTCCAGGCTCCCTGGTTCTCCTCACTGTTCTTGGGGTCAGCTGGATCCCTACCCAGCCACTCACACACATCCAGGTGACCCCACCTTCATACTTGCCCCTCTGGGGCATATTCTAATGCCTGTCCTGGCCTGGCCAGGGTCCTCTCCACCCCACTCAGGCAGCCATAGGTACTGGGGGTGGGAGTGGATGATTTCAGCAAATACGACTGGAGGGCAGGTTAGGATTTCCCAGTTGCTCACTAATGCCCTCGATCGGCAGCCCTTTCTTAAGTGCCCGGCATGTGCTGGGTTGGAGGGCAGCAAAGAGCAACACATCGAGGCTCATGCCCTGGTGAGATGAGCAGATAACAGAACAGGGGATGGTGCGCATGTAACTTCCAACAGCCGAATGAATAATAAATGGAGAGAGCAGCAGAGAGCGTAGGGATGAATTCTCTCAGGAGGTGACGGCTGACCAGGTGACCTGCAGGAAGGCAGTGACCTGTGGAGTGGCACCGCACACTCTGCGGGCACCCTTGCTGGGGGGGAGGAGAGCGATTCCTGCAGAAACTTCCCGGCCAAGTGCACGAGAGGTCTCCCAGACAATGAGGGGAAGAGGAAGACAGACGTAAGCTCTGGCCAGCAAGGATGTGGGCGTGGCTCTCTGCAAGGGGAGCAGGGCTGTGCTTCCCGCTGGTCCTGAGCAGCCCGGGGCCTCCCCAGTTACCCTTTTCCAAGTGCACAGAGCACAAATTCAGGGTTAGGGAGGCAAAGTCTTGTTAGCCCCGCCCAGGGGAGAGGGAGAAAGTGCAGACGTATGGATGGCTGGGTGGATGGATGGCTGGGTGAATGGATGGCAGGGTGGATGGGTGGATGGGTGAGTGGATGAGTGGGTGGGTGGATGGGTGGATGTGTGGATGAGTGGATGTGTGGATGAGTGGATGGATGGGTGGGTGGCTGGGTGGCTGGGTGAATGGGTGGGTGTTTGGGTGGATGGATAGACGGATGGGCAAATGACTACAGACAGATACAAATAGACAAGCAGACCATTTTTTATCACTTACGAGCTTGTGTTTTCATCAACCTTATTTCCTTTGTCTGAACCTCAGGGCCTCCATCTAGAAAATTTGAGCTATGGAGTTGACTGGTTTTTTCAAACTACTGCACCGGTGATCAAATCCTCTCCTCGAATGCTGCCTTGTGGGGAAAGCAGAGCATGGTAGAAGGCGCTGTTCTGCGTAGGGCGGGGAAAGAGGTGGGCAGGATGTTGGAGGTTCTGCCTGGATCTCACTCTCATCTCTGTGTTGGAACTGCAGGCCCCTGCAAAACCCAAGAAGGCCTTGGACAGAGGCGAGCTGGAGCTTTCTGGTTTCACAAACAGCAGAGCAGTGACGAAGGGTGGGGGATCCTTGTCACACCCAAGTGGTTCCTGCCCGCCATATGGCACATGGATTGGCAAGGCCCACCCTGCCAAGAGCAACAGCCACGCATGTCTGCTTCCAGCTCCCTCGGGGGGCACAGTGGGGAGCTGGGTGTTATCTGCAGCCCTGTCCTGTTGCTCACTCTGCTCAGATTCCTGGAGAGAGGAGGAGATACCTCCAGGCCGCCTCTGCTACAGGTGGGAGTTGGTTGACGCAGGCAGACTCACCTATTGGACAGTGAACTTCTTTGGGGTTTCCCAGAAGGGGGGACCAGACCAGCTGGTTCATTTATTTGGATGTAAATTCTCCGTCTGGGTGGGAGCTGCCAGTGGGGTGATCGGAAGGCAGCACTCTTGGCAGGGCCATTCCCAGAGAGCTGGAGAGGGAGCCCATGTAGCCAGGACTCCATGGAGTTCGGGGTGGATGAGTAGCACCGTTTCCTTGTCATCTAGTGTTTGTAGGAAGCATGGAGCTGGGTGCTTAGGGAGACCTGGGGTTGGACCCCACATGCTGCTCACTGACTGGGGTCCTTGATCAGTGATCCAGGTACCTAGTTTCTCCGAGCCTGAGGGAGGGGACGAGCTTGCCTCTTGGAGCCCCAAAGGCTTAGCATGACCCGGGCACACCTCCCTCTCCCTCCCTGGGGTTTGGGCACACGCGGTTCCCTTCCACGCACTCTTCCCCTCCTCTCCGTCTCTTCACGGGGGTGGGTACGTTCTTTAAGGAAATACTAGGTGCTATCACAAATAAACTCCCAGTGTCTGTGGTTTAAGACAACAGAAGTTTATTGATTGTTCTCACAGTGGTACAAAGCAGGTGTTCTGCCCTGCAGGCGGCTCCTCCATGCAGCTGGGCGATTACTGGCAGGATCCTCCTGTGGTGTGCCTCTGCCCCTCCCCCGTGTCGCCCACCTCCGGATGGGGGAGGAGATACTGGAGAAGACACACCTGCTTCTTAGAACCCTGGACCCCGCATGGTGCATAGATCTTCCATTCGCCTCCCACCCAGGAGATCCTGTCACTACCCACTCCACCCAGGGACGATGCCAAACCCCCGAAGGGGCACACGATCTGGGGGACCACACCCACCACCACCATATCTACTTAGCTTCACTGCATCCCTCAGAGTGCACTCGCTATGTCTTCTTCCTCCAGGAAGCCCACCCTGAGTGTCCAGGCACAGTGGCCAGGTGTCCCTCCTGTGTGCTCCCAGCACCCTGTCCCTCCCTGTGTCCCACTGTACTGTGACACCCATTTCCTGTTTGAGTCCTGGCATAGGAAGAAGCCCTTTGGGGTTAAATTCTGTGTTCACTTGTGCACCTCTCCTGCCTGGCACATTGCAGGCATAATAAAGTATTGGATGGATGGATGGACTAAGAGATGGATGGGTGCACGATGGACAGATGGAATGACGACGGAGGGATTTTCCCACGGAAGCCTTGGTTTCCCAGTGCCCGCAGGCACCCTGGGCTGCTACTCACTTCTCTGGCTGGAGGGTTCCTGGCTCCGTGGAAACTCTGCTGCTGCCTCCGAGCCACCCGCACAGGCTCTGCTGTCCCTCCTGGCCCTCCGTCTCCGGCGGCCTGGGGGTGGGCTGCTGAGAGACGCCTAGTCCTGGCCATCACCTGGAGCCCAGCTAGCCCCAGAGCGCCACTTTCTTCATTATCCCCACAGGGAGGGCTTCCCCTTCCTTGGGGTCCTGGACGACTTCTGCATCCCCTCCCGGTTCAGCCAGATTTGCTGGGTCCTGCCCTCGCTCATTCTTGGAAAGAATCAGCACCCACTCACTCACCAGGCAGCTCTGCCTCAGACCTGGCTGGGGGCTGAATCCCCACAGCAGGAGGCGGCGGGGCCTCACTCGAGGGATGGGGTCCTTGCTGAGACCAGCGACCGGGCAAATGCAGACCAGGACCTGGGAGGAAGGGCAGGCGGTGGAGGGCGGAAGGCTCAGGATCTCTTCCGCCCAAGAGGAATAAATCAATCCCGAGAGGTGATGGGCAGCCTCCATGCAGAGACTAACCCCGCGCTTGCAGGCAGAGTGGGGGAGGCGGGCGGGCCTCCTGCAGAGCAGGTGAAGGCCTGAAGCAGCCGCAGCTCGCTCCAGGGGGTCAGACTCTCCTGGGAGGAGCAAGGAGCATTTATTTATGTCCCCGTTGCCCTCCTGGAGCGTTTGACGTCTGAGTTTCTACCCAGCGAGTCTCAGCTATGTCACACAGGAAGCATTTGGGTTCACCCTGATGACGCCAGAATGTTCAGAGGGGACCACGGTCGTCCGCGGCCATCATACTAAAATGTGGCATTCGTACGCAATGGAGTACGACTCTGGTTTAAAGAATGATAAGTCCGAGCACCTGTAGGAACGTGGATACACCTCAAGATCATAATGTTGAGTAAAATCAATCAGACACAGAAGCTTTAGTATCGCACAGTTTCTCTTATGTGAGAAACCCAAAATATAAATAAAGAGCAAAATAAAAGATAGATAATAGGAAAAGGAGACAGCTCTTCTGCAAAAGGGAAGAGGACCACGAGATGGAGGGAGGGGGAAGGAGGGAGGGGAAAGGGATGAAGAAAGAATGGAGATGTGCTGTGCACAGTACCAGCTCCCTACAATGAATGCGATCATTAGTACTGAAAACATGTACTAATAAAGTTAAAGAAACAGAGTAGCCACCATGGCAGCAGCTCCCACGCAGCAGGACGCTCTCCAAGCTCTTCCCGGATCAGTTCATTGAACTCTCACGAGGACCCCAGCAGGCAGGCACCGTGGCTACCCTCATTTTACAACTGAGGAAACTGAGGCAGGAAGATTAGCCAGTTGCCCAAGGGCACCCGGCTAGTCAGTGGCAGGCCCACACAGTGCCGCAGCCAAGGGGACTGTGAAACTCGATCCATCTGAACACTAGTCCCACCGGGAGGAATTCCCGGCAAGGACATGAGGATCAGGAGTTCCCAGCTCTGTCTGCTTGATAGACACGGCTTTCTTTTCACAGATCTGCCCTGCCCCCACTTTTTTGTCATCAAGATCTCATCGATAGGTAATGCAATGCATGGATCTTAAAGCATAAGTCAATAACTTTTAACAAACACACATCCTGGGGAATGAATGCTCCCATCAAGAAAGGCAACATTTCCATCACCCCCGCACTGCCTGTCCGTGAGATGCCACCACAGCTTCCTGCTGCCTCTTATTCAGTTTGTCATAAAGGGAATCATGTAGTGCACCTGCCACCCTCCTTGGTCCTTCTCCTCCTCCTACCTCCCTCAGGTGGCTCTCTTCTGTTTTCACTGCTGTGGTTTCTGCTAAGCTAGTGGGAACTGTGCGCACAGATAGCAGGCAGCGACTCTGGGACCCCCACGCCGCTGCGGGAGCCCGCAGCAGACATCACCAATCGATTAATGCACCCTTTCCCACTGGGCTCGGAGGTGGCTCCAGAATCCCTAGCACTGAATTGTGATCCAGAAAAGCCCTGTGGATGGATTGCAATCGGCAGGGAAGCGGAAATTCATTTGCCTTCTCAGAATTCAAGTTAATACCTGAGTACCGGTGGGAGCTGCATTTCTTTAACTTTTTATTTTGAAATAAAGTAAGACTGGCAAGAAGCTGCAAAATGAGTCCCGAGAGTTCCCACATACCCTCTCCGTGCAGCTTCCCCCAGCGCTAACATCTTACAGCGCCATAGCACAGCTTCAGAATCAGGAACTTCGATTTGATACAAACAAGACCATCATCTAATAATCACAGACCTTGTTCAGATGCCACCGAGCGTGCATGCTCATCTGGGGAGGCCTGCACAGTGTCATCACGGGTACAAACAAATAGACCGCCCTGTGGGTTTCTGTACGGTGGGCACGCTGGAAGTGGGTCTTTCATTGATCTGTGAGCCCCTCCCCCCACCATGCCTCGATGCCACCATGTCTTGATTACCATAGTGACTTAGTAAAGAACTGCCTTTTAATAGGAACTCAAACCTCACGCCGTGATAGTGGCATTTTGTGAAGCCTGAATTCCAGGCGTCACTCGAATCCGGTATTCATTTTTTATTAGTAAAGTAAAGCTAATAATAACCACTGTGTGCGTAGCTGAAAGGAGGGTTCCAGGAAGCTATAAATAGGAGTATTCTTTGACCTACAAATGCTATGGAGGTGTGAGTGGTGGCGTTTCTATGGGGCGGGGGGCCTTGTAACAGTCTCCCCTCCTCTCTGAGTTCTGAACCAATCAGGAAATGGGACAAAAATGTTACCATCGTTACTGGGAATGCTAAGCAGGGAAATGGAGCGTGTCTCCCTGAGACAATGAGCCCTCCATGTGTTGAGCTCTGGGGACCCGGCAGGGGTTCCCAACCTCTGGCCGCCCCTGGCTGACCCTGGGAGGCTTGGGCTGAGGCCTCCGCAGCCGAAATAGGGACCTAGAGACTCCTCGTGGGTCTGACTCTGGCTTGGCTGTGGAAGGGAAGGCAGCAAGAAAACCAGGCTGTTTCTGTGGTTGTTTTCTGAAACAGGGTCTCATTGCATAGTTCAGGCGGGTCTTGAACTCACAACTATCCTCCTGCCTCAGCCTCTTGAGTCCTGGGATTACGTTTGCAACCTGAGGAATGTGGGGGTTGATGGTACCCTTTACAGAGAAGGGGAAATGGGCATTGGCACAGGTTTCCGGCCAGGGAGGAAAGAGATGAATGGTCGCAGCTCAGGACACCACCCAGTGGGAGGGACTCAACCCTGCCTGGTCGCCAGGCCCTGTCTCTGCTGATGTCCAAGTGACCATGGGTGAGGCACAGCTTAAGGAGTGGGGCCCCGGAAGCCCAATCCAGTGCCCCTCTGCATGGTCACATGTCACACGGCAGTGACCCCCATTCCTCCTTGGAGTGCAGGGGCATCTCCAGGACATACAGCCATATCCAGGGACCACAGACAAACAGGAGACTGGCCCTGCCCTTCAGGAGGGTGGAGAGCCCACCCGCACCTAGTTGCTACACCTTCCAGGAGGCTCCATGGCACCAACTCAGGCCTCTTGACACAGCCCCATCCAGTGCTCTTCCGGCCCATCCGCCTCCCACTCAGAACAAGCCGTTCCTACCCCAGCTGCTACTCTCCTCATCGGAGGGGACAGTCTGATGGCGGCCTCCACGGGGACCCGTGCGGCACTGACGGAGCACACAGTCCCCGACAGTCTCTGTCACCCTGCTGTCAGCGTTACTCCCTACAAACCGTCCCAACATCACTCCTGGGCTCACTTGACCAGGCCACATGTTGGTTGTTTTTGGGAAAACACTGTTCTCTCCTAGCTGGAAGCCCGGGGTGTGCTGGGAGCCTGGCTAGGTGGGAAGGGTGCGGAGGAGATGCCAGATCTGTAGGGAACCCAGCCCTGCGGGGGATGGTGCAGCCTGGGCAAGGGAGGACCAATGGGGCACACAGCCGCCTGGAGAGAGGCCCTTCTCCATGCGATGAGGTCTGCCAGCTTCCGGCTGCCTGGTCCCAGCTTCTGCAAGTCTGAACTTGAGGGTGGCAGGGAGGGTGCCCTTCTGGAAGTGGATCAGGAAAAACAATCACAAGGCAAGCACAAAACCACCTGGAAGGCGAGCTGAGGAAGGAGGAAACAGGGCCAAGTTCAATACTCAGAGGCCCCACCTCCATCTGCTCACAGCTGGCCCGGCCAACACTTCTGCTGTGGGCCAGAACCGAGAGCCCAGCGGCCAGGACAGAGCAAGTGCACTGGGCTTCTCCTTGGCCCCCAAGCCAGCGAGCAGTTCACCGGTTCACCCTCATCTGTACTGAATAAAATAATCACCAACTGTGGGCTCCTGCCGGCACCACCTGCAGGGCCCCCGAGGCCTGGGCAGCTTCATCCCTGGTCCACTGGAACACTGCCTCAATTCCAACTTGTGGTTTCCTGTCCTTGTGACCCCCAGATGAAATTCTCTTCTGTCTGAGCCTGGGCCATGTCGAGGTGAGATAAGAGCCTGATACTGTTGCATATGTCACTTACACCCCATATTTGGGCAAGCACTGTCACACACACCATGTGTGTGACAATAACTCTGAGCTAAACTTCTCCTGCATGTTGGATGACATGTCACATGCCTGTCTTCTCTACGGGAAGCGCATAGTCCAGCGTGAACACAGGACCTAAACGGGTACACAGAGTAATTAGGTAATTACAAGTGAGCAAAACACAGATGCCCGGCAAACGTAGAGCGACATCACCCGGCTTACAGGTGACAGAGAAGTGACTCACACAGGAGCAGCCCTCTGTAGTGTGCCGAGTCTCCCCGTGTTTCCAGCCCAGGAGCTTGGGTCTTCTAGGGACAGAGGGACAGATGGCCTCAGGCCGTGCCCGCTTCCTTGTGGGCGCTCGGCCAGCTGTCCAGGAGCGAGCTCTCTGGCTTTCCTTGATGGCCAGCTGGGGAGGCTGTTGCCATCAACAGAGCCTCTGAGGAGGCAAGTAGCCCAGCTGACAGCCTAGAACGTGCTTAGCGGGCACCGCCCACCCTCAGGGCGGGCTGTTTCTGGATGCCACTTTCCCACCTGGCAGGCCCTGCCCCAAAACATTCGCTCCGGCTGTGGGATGTGACCCAATTCTGGGCCGTGTGGCTGAGAACCGAGGCCAACGCCAGGTCTCTTAAGGTAGCAATGAGAGTGGCCATTGGTAACAAGGTCACATTAGTCTGCAGATGCCCAGCGGCTCGTTGGTGGCTGACAGCCTGGTGGGTGGGGATAGAACCTTCTGTGGTTCCCGCTTGTTACGAGGCTCTTCCCAGAGCTCTCGCTGTCGCGCCCTCCTCAACCTGGTCCAACCACGTTTCCCAAGGCCAAACGGTGCCGTCCCTGTTGCCCTGTGCTTTCCAGACTCCCTCGGTTGGTTTCCTCACTCTTTCCCCTCCACTAGGAACATTGCTCTGCTCCCTTCCCGACCCCAACCTGACCCTTCTCCTACATCAGTGGTCCCCAGCAGTTTGGGCACCAGGAACTGGTTTTGTGGAACATAATTTTTCCGTGCATGGTGGGGTTGGGATAGTTTTGGGATGACTTAAAGGCCCAGAGTCCTTGCTCCTGTGAGAATCTAATGTGGACGCTGATCTGACAGGAGGTAGAGCTCGGGCAGTGACGCGAGCAGTGGGAGCGGCTGGGAGAGCACAGGAAGCTTTACCCACCTGCCTGCCACTCACCTCCTGCTGTGTGGCTCGGCTCTAGACCACTGAATCCTCCCCTCCCCACACACCCCAGCTCAGATCGCTCCCACGGAGTCCCACCCTCCCTCCCCAGCAGAAGGAGATCTTGCCTCCTCTGAACTCGATGTCAGACAGGCAGACATTGAGCTGCCGGGCACAGTCTGAATTGTTTGGCAAACAGCATCCGGTTGTTCCTCACTGCAGGCCTGTGGGCTTGGCGCTCCCTTTACGGCCTGCCTGGTGGAGGGGACCAGCACACAGGGCAGGGCGGAACAGGTGTGGAACCCAGCGAGCAGCCAAGATCCCTGAGTGTGTGTGGTGCACATGTGTGCAGGCATGTGCTGTGCATGTATGTGTTGTGTGCCCACATGTGAAAGGTACGGGTGCACAAGTCCATTCCTGTGTGTAGTGTATATGTGTCAGTGTGTGTGCATGCAAGTTCAGTGTACGAAGCACCATGTGCCTATGCGTGTGGCGTGTGTGGGAGAGAGAAAGCTTACAACGCAGCCCACAGCGCCTGCAGACCTCTGTCCCCTGTTGTCACAGCATCTTCCACACCGTTTTATAGCTGCTGTCTTTACACCTTCTGTCTCCACTCTGTTAAGCACCAGGCCTTGGTGTCACCATGTCTAAGTCTCCATCCCTAAGCCCTGTACCCTGCCCCCCTACCTCCACGTTCCCTTTGCACATCTGTCTCACTAGTGTGCACGAGGGCTCTGTGTGGGTCTGGTCCCTCCCTCCAGCCTTGTCTCTAGAGGCCCTCCCCTCTGGGGTCACAGGCCACCGGCTCCCTTCTCTTCTGGTCTCAACTCCAGTGTCCCTGCCTCAGACCACCTTCCCTGGCCACTCCTCTGCGCAGGGCCCGGGCCACCCCAGTGCCTCCCTAGCATCGTGGCCTACCCGATTCCCTTCAGAGAACGCGGTACAGCCGAGATGAGCGCTGGTGTTTATTCGATTCTGTCTTTCCTCCGTGAGGAAGGAGTCCTTTTCCCTGGGGCTGTCAGTGCGCTTGCTTGTGAGCCCCTGGGGAACTGTGCTAAGATGTAGGTTCCAAACTGAATTTCAGTTGAGTACGCTGGGGTGGCCAAATGTGCGTTTCTTTTTTCTCTTTCTTTTTTCTTTCTCTCCCCGCCCCTTTTTAGCAGTACTGGTGACTTAATGCATGCTAGGCAAGTGCTCTAACACTGAGCTACATCCCCAGCCTGTGTGAGTGTGTGTGTGTGTGTGTGTGTGTGTGTGTGTGTGTGTGAGACACTGGAGATTGAACCCAGGGCCTTTGCTAGATCCTCAGCACTTTTTAATTTTTATTTTGAGACAGGGTCTTACCAAATTACTAAGTTGTCCGGGTTGGGCTCACACTCGAGATCCTCCTGCCTCAGCCTCCCAAATCAGTATTCTAGCAGCGCTGGGTGCTGCTGACACGCCTGATCCTAAACTCCCCAAGCAGTGAGGTCCCAGTGCTGTGACTCTCAGCGCTGTGAGACAGGAAACTCCTGTGGGGTCCCGCAGAGCAGGTCTTAGCAGGGACTTGGCCGAACTTAATGAGTACAGTGCCGAGAGCCCCACCCTGGAGCAGGCCTGCCTCAACCTGGGTCCTGGGGCTTCCATCTTGCCTGTGCCTCAGTTTCTCAGGGCGTGCCTTCCTTGCAGGGCTGCCAGGAAGGCTGAGTGAGTCAGTGTGGGCTGGCTCTACCACTGCCCAGGCAGGAGGTGGCAGGAGGCGGAGCTGGAGGCTAAGCCAGGCCAGGCAACACCTCCAGGTCGCGGCGTCCCTGTCTGACGGGGATGTCATCCCCACTCTCCAGCGGGACAGACACACATGCCCACAAGTGTGCTATGTGCCCTGTCGTATGAGGCCCTGCACCATCTGAGGACTCTGCGGGCACAGAGGAGACCGTCTCCAGATGTGGCCCCAGGCTGTGAACTTCCCAAGCCACGTACCGAAATAGGTCTCTCCTCCTCACCAAGGTAGCCTGCCTCGGCTGTCTACACTCACACCAAATGGACTGTCTTCACTACTTTCCCATCGCTGAGACACAGCACCTGACACCTGCATCTTAAGGGAGGAGGGGCTCATTTGGGCTCACAGTTTCGGCAGATTCCGTCCACTGCTGGCAGGCTCCAAGGCAGAAGCAGCACGGTGGGAGGGCCTGGTGGAGGACAGCTGCTCACATCGTGGTGGACAGGAAGCAGAGTCCAGGCCACTTGCCCAGTGACTGCCTCTTCCTACCAGGCCCCGCCTCCCCAGAGCACATTCAGCCTCGGATGCATCACGGCATTAACCTGCCAATGAGTATAGCACCCCCATGATCCAGGCACCTTCCAAACACATGAAGATTTGAGGGACGTTTTAGATTTAAGCCACAACATGCACTTATCCGGGGTAATAAATATATTTGTTCTCTGAGACGGGGTCTTACTGTGTATTCTAGGCTGGCCTTGAACTCGCTATGTAGCCCCAGCTGGCCTCAAACTCACAGCAATCCTCCTGCCTCAGCTCATCAGAATATTACCCCCAAAGTCAGCCAAGGAGCCCCTGCTCATAGGAATCCAGGGAAGCTGACTGTCGAGATGTGATTATCAATTGCGATACGGTGAGAGGGTTTGTCATTCACTAAATGGCAAGGCCTACGGTAGGTTTAATACCTGTCGTGATTTCAACATAGCACCAAACACAGTGACATTCAGGCTGCCTGCCACAGCTACAGGGAATGGGGAAAAGACCCGGGGCGCTGTTCATCACTGTGGCTGGCTCTGCACAGGCCGAACCCCAGGGAAGAAGGGGAGTGTCCCCCACTCAAGTCCACGGCCACTTCTCACAGCTCCTGTGGTGGACCTAATATGGTCAACTTGAGCCAGA
This sequence comes from Hystrix cristata, assembly GCA_004026905.1. Lineage (NCBI taxonomy): Eukaryota > Metazoa > Chordata > Mammalia > Rodentia > Hystricidae > Hystrix > Hystrix cristata. Next base: position 30,028 of record PVJO010010371.1, read on the forward strand.
ACGCCCAGCCAGACTGAGTTGGTGTGATGCTGAGCATATGAGATCCACCTGAGGGTTGTTGCTGATGCAGCATAAGACAGAGTGGGAGCTGTGGCTAGTTGGCGGGCTGTTTCCCAGGAGAAGCTCTGCTGCGGCTGGTTCTCCCAAAAGGAACTCGGCTGTCCTCGTCGAGGAAGGAGCTCAGGGCCTTGCTGTCGTCGAGGATGGCTGCTGTTGCTTCGGAGGAGCTCTGGTTGTCATCTCTGCTGCGAGCATCGTATCCTGGCTCCAGCCATCATGTGCAGACACAGACGTACGTGGGACAGTGCTGCGGGCTCCCAGCCCTCAGTTGGATCTTTTGGGTCTCCAGGGCCTAGATGGACATTCAGCACCTTCTGCATTTGGCTTCTGGGTGAATATTGTAATCTATAAATGTCCTCTATTAAATCTGCTCTCTTATAACCATTGGCTCTGAAAACCTAACTAATACAGCTCCTTAGAGGGGGCTGGAGCCGAGAGTCCAGTCCGGACTGTGGGGGTGACAGCCAGCAGGCGGGCACTGTGGCTTTGGGTGGCAGGAGGGAGGCCTTGCCTGAGACCCTGTCGCCTGCCACCTTACTGAGGCCAGTGTGCGCCGTGGGTGCTGGGAGCGGAGAGAGCTGACCGCTGTTGATGGGGAACCCAGCTCGGGCACCAGGCTCGGGCAAGTTTTTACACCAATAAGCTCTTGCTGCTGCGCTTACACACTGCGTCCACACTATCGTTCTGTACGTGAGTCTCCTGTCTTTGTTTAAGAGGTGAGGCTCAGAGAGGACGAGAATTTGTCTAAGGCACCAAGCCAGGAGGCAAAGTTGCCTGCATTAACTTCTGTCCTCTGCCTGGGATCCTCGCTGCTCTCAGAAACAGAAAAGTCTCCTGTCTTCATGGTTGCGCTGGTTGGGTTTGAAGCTAGAGTTTATATTTAGTGTCTGGCTGCTCCCTCTCTTCCCTCCCAGCTCCAAAGAAGGGCTGTGTGGCAGGAGGACATGTCTGGAACAGCAGAGGTCAGGGAAAGCCCCCAAGTTTCACATAAGGACAAGCAAGACACAACCAGGACACAAGGTGTGAGAGCCGTGCCGACCGGGGCGTGGCTGTGTAGAGAAGGGCTGATCTGTGCAGGGTCTGGGGTTCAAATCCCAGGGTCACTGCTGACCAGCTACACAGCCCTAATGGCCCTTCACACCGTGAGCCTTAATTTCCCGAAAACCAGCTGGGTGTGGTGGTATGCACTTATAATGCCAGTACTCTGGGAGGCTGAGGCAGGGGGATTGCAGATTTGAGCCCAGCCTGGGCAACTTAGTGACTTACTGAGACCCTGTATCTAAATTTAAAAAAAAAAAATGTAAAAAGCACTGGGGATGTAGCTCCATGCAAAATCTCCAGTACTGGGGAAAAAAAAATCCCCCAAACCAGGATTATAAAAAGACCTGCTTCCCAGGAGTGCCATGAAGATTTAATGAGATGAAGCGAGTAAACTCTCAGCACGGTGCGTGGCCCCTGGCAACTGCTCTGCTTCAACACACCAGCTCTTAGCAGAAGCGGACAGCAAGTAAACGAATCCACAAAAGCATCATGCAGAAAGGTCTGACTGCAGTGTGGAGCGAGGTGGCTCGTGGGACCATCTCCCTGATTGCCTGATAGTGATTTGACCTCTGCTACATGTTAGACTCCTCTGGGTGCTCCTCGGGTCCCAGACCAATTAAATAATCGAGGACTCTGAGGGTGCGCCCAGCCTTAGGAGCCCTGAAAGGACCTTGTGATTCCAAAGTCAGCTCAGACCAAGAGCCACTGAGTGGTAGATTCATCAGTGTCCAGAGCGGTGGGAGGAGACCCTGGGGCAGGGGTGCTGAGGAGCCCTCCAAGGACGGAGAAGATTCTGAAGCACAGGAGAGCTGAGGAGTGTGCGCCAGGCTTGGGAAAGAGGCTGGACAAAGGCTTGGAGGTGGGGGCGGAATACTGGAGAATTGGGATGAGCCAAAGACTGCCTGTCAGGGACGGAGGCTCACCTAGCCAGACACACGGACACAGGAGGGGTCTGTTGTGGAGGAGGGGTGCGGGTGGTTGGGTGGACGGTGGGCACAAGCCTTTGTCATTGGTCTATGGGGAAGTCTGGGGAAGCTTGGAGAAGTAGGCTAGAGAAAGGGTGCTGTTAGCAGACTTTAATGAGCAATTCTGGTGAGGATGCAGCAGGCCTTATGCTGATAGGAATGTGAACAGTGAAGGCTGCTCGTGAGCTATCAGGTGGAAATGAGGACTCTGTGGGGAACTGGACTGTGGCATCCTTGTTACGCCACAGCAGAGAATTTGAATGCATTTTGTCCATGCCCTGAGGCTTTGGGAGAGGCTGAGTTTACAGGTGACAGACTTGTTTATCTGGAGGAGGAGATTTCAAGGGAGCTCAGCCTTCAGGCAGTGGCATGGATACTGCTGGCTGCTTTGGGCAGATTTACAGTGAGAATCATGAGCAAAAAGCAGAGTGGAAAGATTTGAAAAACTTGCAATCCAGCCAGAAAAAGAATGTGTTTAGAGGTGCTGCCAAAAGGATGCAGTTGCTAGCAATCAACACTATTTAAAAGAAGCCAAGTACTTTGCACCAGTAAGATTGGAAAGATGCCTTGAGGACATTTCAGGAATCAGCAAAACCCCACTCAAAGGTGTAAAATTGTAAACTCATTTCAGAGATTTTCCTTTAAGAAGAGAGCCCTTGGGAACCCCACTTGCACAAGTCCCCCTGGGGAACTGTTTCCCGGGATTCATCTCCATGTTCAGCAGTCAAAGAACTCAGAGCCCACTGCAGCCGTGGCTTAAGTGAGCCCTGGTGTAGCTCATGGCAGCCATGGGCCTTGGCATTATTTATGTGAGGCTGGTTATGCAGACATGCAGAAGGGAAGAGTTATGAGGTTTTCACTGAGATTTCAGAGGAAGGCCTGGGAAGCCAGGCAGTGTGTAGCAGGGTTAGAGTCCCTGCCGCAGCCCCTAACAGAGCAATGTGTAAAGCTGCAAGAGTGAAGCCAAAGATGCAGTGGACACCCCAGGAAGTCAGAGGTGCCAGGAAAGTGGAATGTCTACCAAAGATACAACAGCAAGAAGATCCAGCTCAAGAGAGAGGCCGGGGGGCCCAAGCCCTTCGGAGCCCACATTGTACCACAGACCAGTGGTGGCAAACCTATGGTACACATGTTGTTTCTCTTTTAAGACAAAAGAAGTTGATGTATGAGTTGTTTTTTTTCTAAACTAAAACCTCAGTATTCAGGTTTAATTGCAATGTTGGCACTCTTCAATAAATAAGTGGGTTTGGGATTGCAGTTTGGGCACTTGTCTCTAAAAGGTTCACCATCACTGTTATAGACACTGCATGAGGAGCCACAGGATTTAATCTTGGCCCTGTTGGATTTCAGTCTTGCTTTAGCCTGATTCCTCTTTATTATTTTCTCATTCATCCCTTAAGGAATGGAAATGTCTACCCTGTGCATTTTGGAAATATGTAACTTGTTTTTTTTTTTTGTTTTTTTTTTTTTTTTTTTTGTGGTGCCAGGGATCGAACTCAGGGCCTTGTGCTTGCAAGGCAAGCACTCTAATCACTGAGCTAAATCCCCAGCCCCGACGTAACTTGTTTTTAATTTTTATAGAGGCTTACAGCTGAGTTTGCCTTGAGTCTCAGAGGAGACCTTAGACTTGGGCTTTTGAGCAAGGCCGGAGTTGTTGAAACTTTGAAGACGCTTAAAAATAGACTGAATGCATTTCACATTGTGAGATGGATACAAGGATTTGGGAATCAGGGAGGAAATTCTATGGTTTAGATAAGGGTCCCCCAAAGCCCATATGCTCAAGGCTTAGTTGTCACCATGCACTGCTACAGGAGGGGACTGAACCTTTAAAGAGGTAAGGCCTAGTGGAAGGAAGTTAGGTCACCAGGGGCACCACTCTCGAAGGATACTGGGACCCATGCCCCTTCTTCTCTCCCTCTTTGCTTCCCAGCCACCATAACTGAACAGCCCTCCTCCACCATGAATTCCCAGCCATGATGTCTTGGGCCGCCACAGTCTTCAAGCAATGGGACCAAGCAGCAATGGGCTGAAACCTCTGAAACTGTTGTCTTAGTTACTTTTTTCTTTGCCAGGCAAGCACAAGGCCCTGGGTCTGATCCCCAGGGGAGAGAGAAAGAGAAAGGAAGTGGGAGGGGGCTCCACGTTGTGAGGCTATAACACAGAAGCAGCCACCTGCAAACCAGGAAACAAGCCCTTACTCTGGAACTACGTCACCTGCCACCTTGATCTTGGCCTTCCAGCCTCTCGAATTATTGGCAATATTTTAAACACACACCCTACATTTTTTTATCAGCCCTTGTAAAATTCTGTTATTTAAGCAGGACCCATCTGTAGCGTTGGGTTGCGGCAGCCTGAACGGAGGCGAACTTGTCTTTAGTTTCTCTCTCTGATGCTTTCTTTGGAGTTACTTCAGGAAAGAGGGCCTTCCCATACCTTGCAAATCAATAAACCAGCCAGGAGAAGGGAACTAGGTCTGTACTGGATTAAAAACAAAAGGCAAGATAAAAAATAACCAGGAAAAATAGAAGGGTGGCTTATAGATTCCTAAAATTCCTTACAGTTCTGAATTTAAAATGCTTTTGATAGGGTGTGAGATACCTGTTGCTGGAGGCATTCAAAGAAAAAAAATAAAATAACAGAGCAGTAGACTAGACTGCAGGTGACCAAATCTAAAACAGCACCTGGCGGATCGGACCTTTCCAGGGTCCCCGGCCTGGTGGTTCTGCGGTACGGCCAACATCTGACCAGGAGGCTGGAAAGTGACTTGCCTTGATGCCTGGGTGTGGACTGCGCTGGGCTGGGGCCCCAAATGAGCCCCGAGGGACAGGGCAGAGCCGAGAGCTCTCTAATCCTTCAGCCTGAAGGAAAGTCCACCAGACGGCGGATTTAGCCGCTGTCACGGCAAATGGCCGGACAGTGACCCTGGGACCTCTCTGGCTCCCTTCCTGCACGTCAGCTTTCACCTTGAGCTCTCTGCAGCCTGGCCCGCTCTGCCTGGAGCTACTCCTTCACACAACAGGCCTGCGGCCTCACACCTCTGTGACCTCTGCTGTTCCAACACACATCCCGGAAGAGCGTCTTTCCTCCGGCAGGCTCCATCTGCAGACCACAGACAGGAAGGAAAATGTCGTCCCCAGGCTCTGCTGGGGTTGCAGTGCGCTTGCAAAGCTTGTCACCATGGACCTGTGGAGCGCAAGACATCCGGTACGTGCTTCCAACTCTGGGTCAGCCCTCAGGCCCTGAGTCCTCCCGGGCCCCAGAGCAGAGCTCCAGGGAGCCCCGCCGCACAGGTGTAGCATGGCCTCAAGACAAACGCTGCCCCCTGTGACCTGTGGACAGCCGGGGGTCACGCAAGGCATGCTGGCCTCCCACTTGCATAAGCCACACACTCCGAATAGGAGGTGTGATCAAAATATATGGTGACTGGGCTGGGGATTTAGCTCAGTGGTTAAAGTGCTTGCCTTGCAAGCACAAGGACCCGAGTTCGATCCCCAGCACCAAAAAATAAATAAATAAATAAAAATATATGGTGACTGTTTCGATTAAAAAATTATTACAGTAAAAGATACGTTACCATTCATCCCCTTCGGAATCCTTCTCCTTGTTTCCAGCACACTTATCCCATCCTCTTGCCACTTTCCGAAGCAGTCTGGAAGTCCTTTCCTGAGTGTCTTCACCAGATATGAGCAAAAATCTGGTGAACATCGCTGCCGAGGGCCAGCCAACAAAAAGTCAGGCTGGTAAAAACAGTACAGCTGTCCTCACGTACTTTATTCACCGATCTGGGACTGTGTGACTTCCGGCTCTTCCTTAAAGTCTATGGGACCGTGAAAGAAACGTTTTGAATCAATTCAGGACGTCCAGGCGGCCAGGACAGAGCAACTAAAGACATTCATGATTCAGGACTTCCAGAACTGCTGCAGAAAGTGGCAAGAATGACGGGATAAGAGCATTTGAAGCAAGGAGAAGGATTTTGAAGGGTATTCATAGCAATGTGTCTTTTAGTGTAATATGTTTTTTAATTTAAACATTAACTGTACTGGCTGATGACACCGCCTACATGTATGTTTATAACTATCCATGATAAGTACTTCCCAGGAGGGAAACTGGACAGCTACAGGACAGAGTGGGGAAGAAACCTGGCTTTTCATCCTATCACTTTTTGTGTTTGGGGAATTTTGTATCGTATGCATGAATTAACTTTTCAAAATTAAATAGTTTCTAATGCACATCCTGTAATCACACCCCGAGTTCAAACGTGTGGCCCTGAGCACATGGCTTGGCCTCTGGGGGCTTCGGTTTCCTCTCCCACGAAACGGAATAGGTGCAGGAAGAGCAGCTGGCTGGCTGGTAGGGTGAGGCTGTGCCACGCTGCCAGGCACCCAGGAAGCGGACACCATGCTGGAGGGCGGGGTGGACAGACAGACGGGAAGCCCGCGCTGCCCCCCCAAAGGGCGAGGGCCGAGGGGATCAGAGGGACGGGGCTGCTCCGGAGGGATGCGCGGGCATCTGTCCGGGAGGAGGCCCGCCGCGGGGAAGGCATCGCGTGGAAAGCAGTTGCCCGGGGAAGGGGAAGTGGAGGGTGGAAGGGAACTGCGGAGAAGAAGGGAACCGGGGAGAGAGGAGGGAGGGAGGGTCCTCCCCAGAAGGCGGGGTGGGAGGAAGCAGGACGGAGGGAGGAGACTCGCTAAAGCCGCCCGCGGGGGTGCAGAGCCAGGCTGAAAAACCGAAATAAACATTCTCTCCTCCCTCCCACGCTCCCCACTGCACCCTCCAGCCCCGACGGCCCGCGGGCGCTCCCCCTACGCGCGCGCACGGACACGGCGCACACGCACACCCGCGCGGACGCAGCCCGCCTTTCTGCTGGCCTCGTCCGGGGTTCGAGGGAGGCCGCTTGCACCAATTATGCCCCCTTCTCTGCAGCCATCTCTGAGCACCCGAAATCACAGCCCTTCCCCCAGGGCCCATCCGCTCCCCCCAGGGCCCATCTGTGCAGTAATTTCTTTATTGATCATTTACCACGCCACCAAAATGAACGTCCCCCCGCCCCCCCAGGTGTGGAGCTTGGTCTGTTTTACTCCCTGATGTATCTCCAGTACTTAGAACCGCCAACGCGCTGTCCACAGTAGGTGCTCCTTCATCCTACTCACCAGTTAGTGGGCAATTACCATACGATAATCACTTCTGATGCGTATTTTAATTTTCACAATCCCACCCATGGGGTGGGTATTTTTATTCCTTTTATTTGTTTGTTTTTTGAGACAAGCTCTTGCTGTGTAGTTCAGACTGGCCTTGAATTTATTCTATAGCCCAGGCTGACCCCGAACTCACAGCGATCCTCCTGCCTCAGCCTCCCAAGTGCTGAGATTACAGAAGTGGAAACTGAGGACTGAGAGGAATCCAGTAACTCTAATGTAGCAACTTGGGTTTGGCAGAGGTTTGAAAACATCAGGGTGTGTTTGGGCCCCTTGGAAACAGGAAGTGATGGGCTGGGCCTCCCCTCACCCCACCCAAGCTGGGCTCCAGAGCCCGTGGGAGGCCATTCCAAAGGGGGAAGGAACCTCATCGGCTTCTATCTCAGGCCCCTTTGCGGCAGCCCACATGGGTAACCTGGCTGGAGTCCTGTATGACCCAAGTCCCGCCTCCCTCCGGCAGAGCTTGTCAGGTTTTTTTGGGGGGTGCTGGGAATCGAACTCAGGGCCTCACAGAGCGTGTCAGGACAGATAAGGAACGCAGCCCAGCGCAGCTCTGGTGGATTATTCCAGGTCGGGGCAGGAAACAGCAGCCCCTCAGTGTGTGTTAGTTTAAAACAGCACAGCTCGGTCCCTCCCAGTTCTGGGGTGCAAAGTCCCAAATGCGTCTTGAGGCACCAGAATTGAGGTGTCGGCAGGGCCAAGGAGAGCCTGGTCCTGGCCTCTTCCTGTCTTTTGGAGACGCTGACTCTCCTGCGCTCCTGGCCCCATCACACCAGCCTCTTCTTCCACTGCCGCACATCGCCTTGACCTTCTGCCCGAAGACACACTGTGGGTGAAGAGATAATCCAGGGTCATCTCCCCATCTCCAGATCCTCAACTTCATCATATTTTGAACTCACTGTAGAGCCCAGACTGACCTTGAACTCACAGCCACCCTCCTGCCTCAGCCTCCTGAGTGCTGGGATTACAGGCATGCGCCACCAGGCCCAGCCTCTAAAATTGTGCTTTTAAGAAAAAGTGCAGCTTTTGGACACAAAAGCTAGTCCACCTCTTTTCCCTTCCAGGAATCTCACTCAAAAAAAAAAAAAAAAGATTCTTTAGTGTCTTAAAGATACAATAAGGCTGTAGATTAGGCTGTGGGCTGTGCTTTTCACCTGTAAATTACAGACCTCACTCGCAAGTTAGCAGCAGTGTTAGTGGGAGCAGGTCTCCACAGCTGATCGAAGGCCTGAACTCTGTCCCTTTGGTCGCATATTTTTTTTAATTTTTTTATTTTTTTGGTTGCATACTTTAAATTTCTGCCTGGTCAACCCCTTTGGGGTTGGTATCTCATTTTTGTTTGTTTTTGTTTTGGGGGGTTCGGGGATCGAACTCAGGGTCCTGAGCTTGCTAGGCAAGCACTCTAACCACACTAAACTAAATCCCCAGCCCCCATTTTATGTCTTTTACTAACTAGTCCCAAAAATTCCTTTTCTGTGATGGGCATCAGAGAAACTGTGTAGGGACAGGGGTCCCCATAGGTAGGGAAAAGGTAGGGTAAAGGCCTCATTAGACATTATTAAAAATTAATAGACAATTTTGACCTCTACAGCTAGACTCTGAAGGGCAAAAACAGCTATAATCCAATAGTTAGAAACATAAAGGCAGCTAGAATCCAACAATAAAAAGACAAGGGCGAAGGAACTAGTTCGGGAAGGCTCCAGGTAGTGTGATTAAAATAAAAATCACACACACACACAAATAAATAAATAAATAAAAATAAAAGCGAAAATCACAAACTCCTCCTTTATTTGATCCTTACTTCTACATAACCTGGCCCTACAGCACCCACCCATAATCTTGCCTTCTGCCAAAAGACAAAAAAAGACCCCACAGCTAAGAGAAATCCCAGGCAAAGGTGACAGACAAGCGCAAGAGCCAATCGGATTTCAAGGGCCAACATAAGGAGAAACCCAATAAAAAGGGACTACAATGAAAGACCCACGAGCATGTCGCTTTGGAAAGCTCCCTATTTGTCGAGTAGTTATCCATCATCTCTCTTTTCCTCCTTTTCACCCTCTTTAAATAAATTATCTTCTCTTAGTTTAAACTCTGTTTCTTTAATTCTTTACTGTACTGGGTTTGCAATTGCCGGGAGCTGCATTTTCTAGAAGGGTGGCAGCTCACAATCCACCTCCGCAAGTAACACCTTGCAAACCTAGTCTACGGAGCACCAGGGGTGGTGGTGCACGCCCGGAATCCCAGCACTCCGGAGGCTGAGGCAGGAGGGTGACTGCCAGTTCGAGGCCAGCCTGGGCTACAAGGCAAGATCCTGTCTCAACAAAACGAAACAAAAAGCCCTAGTCTATGGGAAAAGGTGTGTTAGTCCTTATCTCGGCTTTGGGAAACTTGTCACCCCCTGCCCGGTGACAAAGCCAGAGCCCAAGCAGCACACAGCCCTTGCTTAGCCATCCCCCCCAGGAAGACCAGGCCCCACCCCCAACCCTGGATGGAGCATTTCTTCTCCAACTGTCAGGATGTGAGACGAAGGAGCTGCTGGGGAAATTCAAAGCAAACAGCCAGCAGGCTCTTCAAAGTCCTTTCTGTAACAAAGGACTCAGGAGGCAGGGAAAAAAGGCCCAGCGGCGGCCAGAGAAAGGTGCACAAGCAATTAGAGCCCAGGCTCTCCGCTCCCAGAGCCCCTCCCGAGCGCCTTGGCCGTCCTGCCCCATGCTGGAGGCTGAGCAGGAGCAGGGACCCTGAGCCGGGAATCCGGAGACCGAGGTCCAGCCTGGCTGTCTCGGCACACTGTGACCTTGCGGCCCATTGACTGGCCCGTGTGCCTCGGTTTCCTCAGCTGTGGAATGGGGATAACAGTGCTCAGTGATAGAGGTCGGGTTCTCTTGCAAGTGTGGTTGTAAGTGGGAGGCAAGAGGATGGGTCAGTAACGGAAGTGACATTAGAAGCCCAGGGCTGGAGGGACAGGAGGAAGTGGCTGTGCACCCAGGAGGGCAGGCAGCCTAGAAGCTGAACAGGAAGGAAACAGATCTCCCCTGAAGCCTCCAGAAGGAACTGCCCTGAACACCTTCATTCTAGACTTCTGACCTCCAGGACCCCCAAGAGGATGTGCTGCGTGAGTTTCTTCCACACTGTAATTTGTTACAGCCTCGACAGGAAACTAGGACACCTGGGAGGGCTGGGAGGCCACACAGCGTGGCCCAGGTTCCAGGGTCCTCGTCCCAGCTCTGTGGGTCCAGCAGTCCTTCCTGTATGGCAAGCAGCCTCTCGGCACTGGCAATGGGTGACGCTGTTGGACACACCGTTTGGGGGCCCACCCCACCGCTGGCTCCTGCCCGCTGTGGCCTCTGTGACCCTCAGGCGACCTGAGCCACTCTGATGCTGTACAGAGAGCCAGAAGCCAGTGCCTGGTGGCTTTGGCCCTCACAGGTTAGGAGGTGTAATTTATACCCAGATCTACACCCCCAGCTGGCTGCTCCCTGCTGCTCCCCTTCCCCACCCTTCCCCTGGTCTGTGCCAGGCTGTGCCTCGGATGACGCATTCCTCTCCCTTGCTCAGCTCTGTCTCTCAGCCTCAGTTTCTTCATCTGAAAGTCAAGGATGATAATCTGCAGGGAAGAGTGAAGAATTGCCCCACAGTGCCGGAAGCTGGGGAGGGACAGGGAGCCCGGATCTGGGGGGCCCCGGCAAGCACCGGGTCCCCTCCTCTGGTGTGTGAATCCAAGTGACGAGTTCAGCGGGACCCAGCGCAACAAGCGCCTGCGTCATCACACGTGCGCCTGGTGTGCTGCTCCCCGCCACTGTCATAGGAAGGTCACCTCCACACATTGGCTGAAGCCCTGTGGCTTCTGTCCCCAAACTCCTTGGGCCTGGCCGGATGGTTGCGGCATTCAGGAGGGCCAGAAAGTTGATTAGGGCACCAGGCCGCCTAAGAGGGCTAAGCTCATCTCACCCTCCAAGCAAACCCCAAGCTGGGCAGGCAGGCCGGGATCTGGGTCTAAAAATGAATCACCTCCTTTGTTAACTAAAACCGATCTAGAAACAGATCCAAGCCCACCGCATGGTGCCCAGCCTGGCTCACGCCTTGGCCTGGGGCTCAGGTGTGAAGCTACACATCCCTGCCCCTGAGATGGTCACATCTAGTGGGAAAGAGACCGGAGGGTTCCCGCGCCCAGGAGGTCCCAGCTGCGGTTCGCAGGGAGCTCAAAGCCCAGGCTACCCGGGCCTCCTCCTCTGCTTCTCTTCCTGCTTCTGTCCCCTCTTAGATCCTGCACCCTTACACACACACACACAAGCTCATGTGCATACACACACCCCTCTTCCTGTCCCTCACACGCTCCACTCCCCTCTGCATGGCGCAGAGCCGGTCAGTGCCACCTTTTGTCACTTGTCTCCCATCCCATGACCACCACCATCAGTGCCCCTCTGCCTCCAACCGAGGGACCGGTGTGTGTCGCCCCTAAGGGGAATTTCGGTGATCACAGATTTCCCAGTCTTGTCGCAAATTAAAAACCCGGCTTCGCCACCGGCTAAGTCGCTCGTGGGTTTTAAACTCTCGTCCAACTCGCGCTGGAATTAAGTGAGCTCAGGCACAATCACACATGCACACGCACAGAGCTCGGCACACTGTCTGCCTGTGTGGCTGGTGCCACAGCCCAAGCCCCAAGGACCTTGTGACGCGAGACCCAGCAAAGCCAAGTGACTTTCTCAGTGACCTCAGGTCCGGGAGGAGCCAAGCCCTGGGCCCTCAGCCAGGGGGGCTAGGAGAGGTTCGCCCAGAGCCAGTGTCCGGAGACCATCCCAATGACAGCCAGCAGCAGTGACCACGGACGACTCACTCTTGGCCCAGCTGGAGTTCACCCATCCCCACTTCGAGGCCACCCCAGTGAGGTCTGACCTCAGCGTTGCCATGGGGATGACCAGGCGGCTGCCCCACTGCCATGGGGCACCTTTCCCCAGGGGAGCCGGAGGGCCAGCGACTGACGTTGACCAGAACCTCACCCTGCTCCTGACCTCTGGCGCTGTATGTCGCAGCTCTCAGCTGATTTAGGCAGGCCAGGGACTCGTGTGGATCCTGCAGGCTCCATTGTGTGTGTGTGTGTGTGTGTGTGTGTGTGTGTGTGTGTGTGTGCGCGCGCTTTTGGGGCGTGTGTAGAAGCATTTGTTCAGGCCTCACAGGGTGCCCCTATTTTCCTGTCTCCCTGTATTGGGCTTGGATGCCATGGGCCCAGACTGACATTCACAGCAACCTGGTCCCCATAGCAACCAGCAGTGCCATCCCAGGGAACCCAGGGACCCTTTGATAGGAGGCAGGAAGCTTGAATGCCTGTTGGGGGAGGAAAGAGCCCCCCTGCCCTCCTCAGCCCCTGTGTGGTGCGGACACCCTGGGGATTTCTGAGTGGCGTCTGAATGAAATCTCTCTCTCCTCCTCCCCTTGCTCTGTGTGCCTTAAGAAAGCACCTTAGTTTCCTCCACTGCACTTGGGATAGCAGGCTCCCCTCTTCCTGGAGCTTTTATGGGGAGCCAGGAACTGTGTGAAGCCCCGACATGATTTTCCACTGACTCCAGAGTCCCCACACAGCAGCTCCTTCTTCTTCCCCCCGCAGAGGAAGAGGAAGCCTGCACAGGGTGCGAACCAAGGCAGCCGGGCTCCCGAGGCATGCAGAGGCCCGTGTGGCGGCACCTCGCCGCGTGGCGGTGCGCGGGAACGGGTCACAGCTGAGAAGCAGCAGGACCCGCTGAAGTGGGACATGGGGTGGTGATGACCCCTGTGTGGCCTGCGCTGAGGTCCGGGGGACAGCGGAGCACTGGCATTTGAATAATACGGGCTGTGCTGATATTATAAGGACCGAAGGGTTGGCTGCTGTGAGCCGCTTTTTAAACAGCTCACTCAAGCAGGGCGGAGTGAGGCAGGCCTGTGATCCCAGCACTCTGGGAGGCTGAGGCGGGAGGATCACAAGTTCTAGCTCAGCCTGGGCAAGTTAGTGCTCTAGCAAGACCCTGTTTTAAAAATAAAAAAATAGAAAAGCGCTAGGATGTAGCTCCATGAAAAGGCCCTGGATTCAATCTCCAGTGAGGAAGAGGTAAGGAAGGGAAGGGGAGGCGAGGGAAGGGCAGGGAGAGGGAGAGCAGGGAAGGGAAGGGAAGGGAAAGGTAGGGCAGGGCAGGGCAGGGCAGGGAAGGGCAGGGAAGGAGCAAACTCCGAGAGATCCACTTCGGACTCAGGCCTTTGGCAAAGCCCTAAATTCTTTGTTTTACCCTCACCATGCAGCCCTGGGGCACAGTATCCTGAAAGTCGGGGTTGTGCTGGAGGGATGGCAGGGTTGTGATAGAGATGAAAATTGTAGTCTGGGCAGATCCCCTGAGGCCAAGGGCAGAGCCCAGCTGGGGGCAGAGTGGGACCTGAGATGTGACCTGGGGACACTGGGGAGGTGGTGACTGAGAATGTGGAGCACAGGCTCTTCTGAAGGTGACTCAGCAAAACACGGGTGACCAGGTGGGACAGGGAAAAGGCAGGGCTTCCTCCAGGGAAGACCACCATGTCCCATACCCCCGTCCCTGCTTGACTCAGGGCCACTGCGAAACCCATCACTGCCGGGTATGTGGGGACACAACAAGATGTGGTCCTGCAGCTTGGCTCTCATCCAGTGAGCCCGCAATGGGTGGAGTCTTCGGTGGGGAGAAGATATGTGGGGAGGGCGGATGGGCCTGGCTTGGTGTGTGGGATCGGCACCCCACTCCACGCTGCCTGGCCCCTCACAGGTCGGCAGGTGCCAAGGCAGGCTCATGCATCCCAGATGCAGTACTGGCGCCGGTACGGGTGTCTTCTGAGCACCAGGTACCCCGGATGTCAACGAACTCTCACCACTCGCGTTGACAGCACCACACCTGATGTTGAGCTTTGCTAAGCACCAGACCCCCACCATCCCCAGGTCCTTAAAACAACCCTGCAAGGGAGGAGAGGTACAAGAGGAAAATAGGTTGCGGATGGGCATCCAAGACACAGAGGCAGGCAAGACGTACGTGGCCTGGTAGGAAGGTCCAGGAAAGCATCCCAGGGGGCAACAAGCCCACTCGCACATTTAAAGCTGCAGCTATGTGAGTCATGGAGAGCGTCTACACTGGGGGTTCCCTCCGGGGATCATATTTCCAGAAACAACTCCAGACAACGCAGACTGAGAACTCACAGGCCCCCTACTGGGTCATGTGTTCAGCCTGAGTCCCATCACCATAGCAGGGGTGGGGACACTCAGTATAATTTTGCCCCCTGCCTGGGAGTTGCCACACACCGGGGTCTCTGGCCCAGACCTTGCAAGCCCCCACAAAAGTGTATCCTGTTCCATCTCCTCCCCACTCTAGCCAAATTCCCTCAAAGAACATTTTAAAAAATGTTTGACCAGGCTGGGGATTTAGCTCAGTGGTTAGAGTGCCTGCCTCACAAACACAAGGTCCCGAGTTCGATCCCCAACACCAAAAAAAAAAAAAAAAAGTGTTCAACCAGCAGGGCATGTGGTTCATGCCCGTAATCCCAGCATTTGGAAGACTGAGGCAGGAGGATCGCCTCAAATTCAAGGTCAGCCTTGGCTACATAGTGAGTTCAAGGTCACTTGAAGAACAAAAACAAAAAAGTTCAACCAGCCCTAGGTGTTGGGAAATGGCTAAATCTTTAGATAAAGCCTTATCCTGCCAATGGAATTATTATTTTCCTCATAATTATTACTATTATCACTGACTGAGGGCGTCCTCTGATCCAGGCACTAGGCAAGGGAGGCCCTTTACACGTGCTACTTCATCTGCACAATGACACTCTAGTCTCGCTTTCCAGTTTAGGAAACTGAGTCACAGAAAGAGGAACCAACTTGCAGTGTCACTCCGGAGAGGCGGGGCTGTGATGCGATCTGGTTCTGGCCGCTTCTCAGGGCCTTCACAAAATAAGGAGGAGATCAGCGTCAGGGAAGGAGTGTGGGGCACAGGCAGGTGGCTGGGCAGGGGCTCGTTCTAGTGGACCTGGTTTCCTGCTGACCCTGGACCCCGTGCAGCAGGCCCGCATGGCTGCTTTTAGCATCAACGGTATTGAACTGACTTAGAAACAGCAAGCAGAGAGGGCCCAGGTGAAACAAGGGGCTTCAGCTGCAACCTGAAGTCGAGGGGTGGCTGGTCTGCATCTCCATTTGGGGAAATCGAAGCCCAGAGAGGTGAAGCAAGTTGTCCAAGGTCACACAGGAAGTAGCAGCTCAAGCTCAATATTCTCCCGCAAATCCAGGGATCCTAGGAGAAGAGGATTTGGATCACACCTGGGGACAGGTTTCCAGCGTCTAAAAGAAACCGTGCAGCGTGAGAACACTGACATTTAGAGGTAGGTGGGAGTGTTTGGGAACCACACGGGCTTGGCTTTGGGTTCCGGCTTTCCTAAGTGATCTTGGGCGAGTCTCTTGTCTCCTCTGGTCGGACAAGGCAGATGTCTCCAAGGACCCTCCTGGGGATTCAAAGAGTCAGTCAATGCACTTTATGATCAGCATGGTGATGCGCGTCTGTGATCCCAGCACCTGGGAGGCTGAGGCAGAAGGATCACTGGGGCTGCATAATGAGGTCAAGGCCAGCCAGAGCTACAAAACAAGAGTGTCTTGAAAACAAACAAACCAAACGCAAAAAATCACGCACTTTGTGATGACAGCAAGTCCTCACAAGTTGCCTAGCGCCGAGCCTTCACTATCTCAGCTGCAGAATGGGGCTAACGGGATGATCAAGGAGACAACACGCCTAGGCCCAGTTCCGGCTTCCCACCTGTCCCTTCTTATCCCTGCACTTCTGGCTCTGACGCCCCTCGTTCTGGTGCCAGTGACACGCTGGTCTAAGAAAAACACCGTTTGTGAGCACGAACACACAGGTGTGAGCTGGGAAGCAGAAGACTTCTCCTCACCCACCTGGCGGGAGATGCACACGCTTCCGGGTGCAGCGGTGGGTGTGACACCGAACAGGTGATCCAGGGCCCAGGTTTTCTGTGGTTACCAGGTGGCCGCCAGGCCTGGTTGTAGAGCTGGGCGGTTGGGG
Source organism: Hystrix cristata (assembly GCA_004026905.1). Classification (NCBI taxonomy): domain Eukaryota; kingdom Metazoa; phylum Chordata; class Mammalia; order Rodentia; family Hystricidae; genus Hystrix; species Hystrix cristata. The sequence goes on from PVJO010010371.1 coordinate 46,336, forward strand.
CATCCCGCCAGGGGACCCTTTTGGCCGGGCCGCCTGGAGGAAGCAGAACATGCTGGCTTGTAGGGCAGGGACAACATTCTTTCCCAAAACTGAGCCAGGGACCTAAGCCCTGTTAAAAAAAAAAACAAAGCACAAATTAATGAGCACTTATTATGTTCCAGGCGCCGTGCCAAGCAGCTGATGCAGATCCCAGCTGCTACCATCTGTGTAGCTTCAGGCACAGGGCTTAATGATTGTGGGCCTCGGTCTCCTCATCTGCAAATGGGCTTCCCAATGGTGTCTGCCACCCGGGCCATGCGGGGACCCAACGGATTCATATATTAGTGTGACAGCAGATGCTAGTTGAATGGTGGCCTTCCTGTGGACGTTCATCAGTTCAATCATCACAATGTTTTTGAAGGGTAGATGATCGCCTCCTGCCTAACTTCATTTTCTCTTTGTTGCACGAGAAAATGAAAACTCAGAGAGCTTCAATTTGTGGTTCCTAAGTGCTGGCCTGGCCCAGAGCAGAGCCACGTGGGAGTGTGCAAAAAACTCTGTGGAGAATGCGTCCTGGAGCCTGAGACGGGCTGCAGGTCTCTGCGGCGCATGCCACACCCAGAGAACTTGGAATTGGGGAGCCCTCCAGAGTCAGGGAGGGACAGAAACGTGGTGCGAATGTCGAGGTGGGACCCTAGCGCGGCATTATTTACTCCTCAAAGCCCTGCCATTCTCTGTGTCGCTCCCTGGGACTGAGGGGGTCTCTCAGGGACACGGCCGAGTGGGGCTCCTTATAGCAACGTCATACACGTGGCTTCTCAGGAGTGGCCAAACTGACCCCCTCCTGCTTCCTTTCTGGTGAGCCACAACAGAGGCAGACCTGCTGACCCTTGTGGATCCGGAAGGTGTCCCCGATGGTCAGGGTCACATACCCCTGTGGCTCCCACAGATGTCCTCTGGGGCCCCTCTCCACCCTTGGTGCCACTGGGCACCCAGAGATGCCCAGAGGTTACTTTCCTCATTTTATTAATAAACGTGTCCTGATGCCAACCGCATGGAAACTACTGCCTGGGAACAGGGTTGGAACAGGCTCTGGGGAGTTTGGGACTGGACTGTGGTGACAGGAGAAACAGACAGGGGTCCATGGGGAGATGGGAGGCAGGCAGCCTAGCAGACCAGTTTAGGCCCTCCATGGGCATCTGGGGACCTCTGGAGTTTGTGAAGACCTTTTGGGGACAAGAAGAGTTGGGAGGAACTGAATGGCGCAGAGGCTGAGGACCTGACCTGGAGCCCCGATGCCCAGAAGCCTGGCTCGGCCCCACCACAGGCTGCCAGCCACACGTTGCTCGCGGGGGCTGCTGCCTGGACCCCGGATGTGTGGCGAGGGGCAGGACTCCACCTACTAAGGATCTCGACGACCTCAAAGTTGGGGGGAGCCCTTGGCCAGGACTGCAGCCTGGCACCTGGCTGCATGGAGGCAGCTGGTGATTCTACTGGCTTAAGGGCAGCCCCCGGGGCCTGGGGGATAAGCAGCCCGTGGACACAGGCTGGTGGGCCAGCCTGGTGGGGGGAGAAAGCTTGAGGACTCTGCCCTCGGCACACCAGGGCCACCCCCTCCAGCAGGGCGTGTGTTCTAGGCTATTACTGGCCGGTGAATAAATAATCCAGAAGCCTCGGCAGGATCTTTACCCTTTAAGGTAAAGGGAATGAAGCAGAGGAAAAAAACCCTCCCCAGACGAAAGTTGCGCCCCCAGACGCTGTCCTGGAGTGAGTCAGACAGACGGGGAGCCCGCCAGGGGGGCCCGAGGACCCCCAAAGGGGGTCTCAGAGAGGGAGGCCAGGCCCAGGGGCCGCGGTGCCACCCGGACGGTCGCCCACGCCAGCCCTGTGCCGGGCTCCCCCATCCTGGCCTGGGCGTCTCCTCCTGGCTGGCTGCTGTTTTCAAAACAGCAAGAAATGTCCCTGAGGCTCTGCCAATCTATTTATTCATTTATAAGTAATAATCCTGCATCTCTGACCTAACATATCACCAAACATGCACAAAATATAAGTTAAACAGAAAATATGGGCTGTGGGTGTAGCTCAGTGGTACAGTGTTTGCCTAGCGTATTGAACCGGCCCTGGGTTCAACGCCCAGCACTGCCAATAAATAGACAAATAAAATAATATTTATAAATGTCGTCATGGTTTTTGCTAACACAAGTTATGCTCTCAAAGCAGAAATATAGCTTCATGGTCAGGATCATTACAGTAGTGGATATAAATTCTCTTTCCAACCGGTCTTCTCATTCACGGGCTAAGTTTGGGGGCCGCTTTCCTGTGAGACCCAGTGGAGCGTCACTGGTTTTACTTCGCGTGTGGTCATCTGTAGCAGGGACCCCCAGGAGGGATGCGCCCATCATGTGCCGTGTCTTGGCCTCCCTACACCTGTCCTACATTCAGGACCTTTTCTCCTTGTTCTCTGATTCCGCTTTCTGTTCAAGTCTTTTGTCTGTTTGCTGAGGAATCAGGGAAACAGTATTCCGCCTAACTGGTCTCATGTGAACGCAAAAATTCTTCGACATGCCGACAGCGAGGGAAAGGTCAGGGCTGCCGCACCCCTGCAGGTCCCATCCCACTTTCTCTCCCGCCCTGGAGTAAGGTTCCCAGGAAGACCAAATATGGACAGGGAGTCAGTCTATAAATACTGGAAAAGCTAAACCCCTCCCACTCTGGTAGGAAATGGATAAAGAACTAAAATAGTCAATCTTTCTTTCCCTTGGAAACCTACCTTAAACTCCTCATGGGGTACTCGCCCCCACCTCTGTGCCCCGCTCGCCCCACCCCCAGACCCTCCCCTCATCCTGGGTGTCAGCCGTAAGGTCAGCCCCCATCTAAAGAATACCCGTCCCTGCTATTCTCTGTCCCAGAGCATCCCCTACACCTTGGAGGCATCTGTCACCCCTGCTCACCGCGGAAACCCCTGGAGGCTTTGTGACGGCCCTGCCCACTGCCCTGTGCCCTCTGCATGCCCCTGGTATCCTGGAGGTGCTCAGAAGTGAACGCACGATCGGATGACTGAATGAGGTCTGGACGGATGTACAAACGTTGCCCTGCACTGGGCTCTCGGAGCTGCTGGACAGGGGATCCCAGCCCCCACCCCCCACCCCCGGCCGGGCGCCCTGGCTCTGCTGGTGTGGCTGTCCCTGGGCTGCCAGCTGCCACCAAGCCAACAGTCTCCTGTCCAGCACCTGCGCCGGGGGGAGAGAAAGGGAAACTGGCCCAGCTGGAAGTTCAGCTCTCCAGAGGCCGCCAGGGCCGGTTCCCCAGGCTCTGCGACAGCCCCCAAGGCTCTTGTTAATATATTCTTAAAAGCCATGCGGAACAATGGCTGGGGCCAATGGAGTCCCTCCCTCTTGACAAAGGAAGGACCGTGGATGTTTGAAGCCCTGGCGCAGGGTGCAGCCTCCATTTCCCGGGTGGGGGAGTCACCTGGAGGAGGCAGGGCTGGGCTCCTGAAGGCTCAGCAGAGCTGAACAACAGGGCAGCTGGGAGGAACCCACCAGCCACCCAGACCCCAGGCTCCCCCGGAGCCTCAGTTTCCCCACCACGACGTAGCTCTGAGGGCCCTGCCAGCTCTAGCTGAAGCTGCAGTTGCCACCAGCTTCTCTTGCCTTTCCTTGTCCCCCTCAGCTGGCCGCTGGAACCTGCTAATCCCGCCCACTCCCTTCTTCCTGGCTGCTGTCACCAAGGGTGGCTCTCTGGCCTCCTCTCCCAGGAAGAGGGGACTCTGTGACTTCGCGGGGGGAGGGCCAGGCCATCTGTTCTGCTGGCCAGTACCCAACAGAGAGGCCATTCAGTGCTCGGCGGCCTGTGTCTGCCCTTCCCGGCCCAGCCTGCGCAGATGGGCCACCTGCCATGCTCTGCAGGGTCCCGAGTCTTGAGGCCCAGCCGGAAGCAGGGGGCGATGGGTCCAGTGTGTGCCTGCGGAGAAGTCGGCTCCGCACCTCCCGATCCTGGGCCCCAGGCCAACCCCCCCCCACCACTGCCACCAGCCCACGCCAGCCGGCTCCAAGGCTCGGAGGGCACACGGCCCCTGGACAATAGGCCAGGCCGCTCTGGCCCAGGAGACTCCCATGAGAGAGAGAGAGAGGAAGAGAGAGAGAGAGAGAGAGAGAGACACACACACACACACACACACACACACGCACGCACACAATGGTTCAAATGCAGATTCCAGGGCCCCAGCCCCACAGAGCCCGTGGGGGCACCGAGAATCTGTATTTTTAATAAACTTTGCAGGTGAGTCTCTGAAGGTCTCCCAGGCACTGCCACCTTTATTTCTAGCCTAGATGGCGGTGAAAGGCCTGTGACCAGGGGATGGGATCACCAGAGAGAGAAACAGGCCCAAAGAGGTAGGTTCATACAGCACCTTCCACACGGATTCCTGCCACGACCCGGGTGGCACCCACTCCCGCCGGCTCCTTAGTGGCTTCTGGACACGGGTCCCTGCCACGTCCCAGGGAGAGCGGGTGGCCCTAAACGCTCCCTTCCCCTGCACGGTGACATTTAACGTCCTGAAAGGTTACGGTGTCTGCTCTTATTCCCAGTGACTCCTAAATAAAAATAACACTAACCCTGAACTGAAAGGATATAAATCCCATGATAACAACGGTGCTTCACTGCGCTTTCTGAAAAGATGTAGTGACTTGTTTAAAAAGCCTCCTCTCGTCTGACTGGCAACCCTGCGTCTGCGCACTGCAGGAACATCTCTGCTCATGGTTGCCCCCCAGACTGATGCACCTCTCAGGCCAGGCAGCCGCTTCCCTCCTGGCAGAGGATGCTGGGAATGCAGCCACCAGCAGGGACTGCTGTGTGTCTTCAAGTCCCTCCAGCTCTCTGAGCTTTGGGAAGGTAGCAGCTGGAAGCCGTGACTCTTTGGGCACTGTGCTCCTCCCGAGGGCTCCTGCAGAGAGAAAGTGTCCCCAGAGAACGGCGAGCCAGCCTCCTGTGCCACTAGATCTCTGCTTGCCAGCCAGGGGGAGTCGGATGAAGGCACCCAGACCAGTCCCTTTGGGCTGACGCCATCCCTTCCATTTTACAGATAGAGACACTGAGGCCCTGGTGTGCAGCAACCACAAGACTCAGGGAGTCCGGGAGTCCCAGAGAGCCTCAGCCTGGCTTCCTGCTGTGACTCAGGGCTGCGACAGTCATTAGAGCGCAATTCCTCCTGAAGTCAATTGCTGTTGCTGTGGACGCTGCTGGGTGGCCGGCCTTCTGAGTGTCTTTTCAGTTTGCATTAACCATGCTGGGGGTGGGGGGAGCTGCAGCGAAGCAGAAGGAAGAGGAAGGAAAGGAGAGGGGGCAGAGGGCAGGGAGGGAGGGAGGCCGCAGCCCCCGCGGGCAGGGCCTGGCCACAGCAGGTGTGTGGGTGCCTCAGAGGTCAGCAGGCCCCAGCGCAGCTCTCCTAGGGCCAGGACCTGGATCAGAGGCGGTGGGAAGCGGCCCCCCGCCCTCCCTGCAGCACGCTTCGCAGATGCCCGCCATGTCGCCATGTGCCCAGCGCTGTGGCAGGCAGAGTTGCAGCTGGAGGGTCTGCAGCTGTCTCTCTCCTCCACCAGATTACGGGTGTCTCGAATGCAAAACGGGGGTTCCTCGCCGCATGCACTGCAGTGTGTAAGTACGTGCTCGTGTGTTTCTTCCTTCCTTTGTTCCAGCTGGAACCACTGAAAGCTCATTACAAATGTCGCAGAATGAAGTGACAGATCTGTGATGGCCTGGACACTGAGGCTGCAATGTACATGTACAGCTGCACAGGCCGTCCACTGCACCACTCTATCTGCTAGAGAAGTAGCAGCCTGTGGCCCTGCTGTATGCTATTAGCTGTAATTACTCACTGACTCTCTCTGCTTATATAACATACAGGGAGCGGGGTGCTGAGAATGCAGTACTACCTGGGGGAGAAAGTATCTCCAAGGAGCGAATGTTCCAGAGGAGGCAGATAAAGGAACTAGACCTGTGTAGAAACGTACTCTTAGACGGTGACACACGCTGTAAGGTCACTGAAGCAGGGTGAGCCGTTGGGGTGGACCCTGAATGGACTGAGACCATGAAGGCTTGCAGGGAACAGCATTCCCAGCAGAGGGAACGGCATATGCGAAGGGCCCACGGCAGAAACAAATTCAGTAGACACAAGAAACAGGAAGGCGGCTGACATGTGGCTTGGGGGCAGGGCGGCACAGCGAAGAGCTGGGGACCATTTAGGAAGCATACAGCATCCCTGGGGATGACGGTGGCATGGCTGGGGAGATGGCAGAGGCCAAGTCATAGAGGGACAGAAACATGGGCTTACTGCTTTCAATATAATAATAATAACGGTTACTATTATTATTATTATATTATTCGTGAGTACAGACTGTGTTGACAGCTTCTTTTCTCACCTTGTGAAATGACACTAATCCTGGCCCCATTTTCCAGCTGGGTAAACTGAGGCTCAGAGAGTTGCTCAAGTCCTCATGGCCTGGAGGGGGCCTGCAGGAACTTTCTCCCAGCCCCAGCGTGCCCTGCCACCGCCTCTCTCCAGAGGACTGGCGGCTACCCTGAGAAGCACCTGGGCAGGCGTCGGCCCCTCCCATCCTGCAGAGACGCTTCTGTGTATGGCTGACCCCAGGAAGTTCAAACGCTAGATCAGCAAACACACACTCCTTCTCTTAATGCAAAGCCATAACGCAATCGTGCATCTAGCTCAGAAAGCAGACCCTGCCCTCTGCCAGCTCTTTCCGCATCCCCCTCTCAGCCCACCCCCCAGAGGGACCCAGAATGCTGTGAGGTTAGGAATAGGACTAGCAAAAGGAGAGTAGAGACTGAAAAACAAACATTATTGAGCACCTACTGTGTGCTGGTCCTTAGCTATTTTTTCCCCTTTTTAAATTTTATTTATTTATTTTTTTTTTTGCTTGTTTTTTGAGACATAGTGTGGCTATGTATTCCAGGGTGGCCTCGAACTCACTAGCCCTGGTGAGCCTCAATCTCACTGCAACCCTCCTGCCTCAGCCTCCTGGTGCTAGAATTACAGGCACACACTACCCAGCCCTGCATGATCCTTAATTGTTTTTCATCTAATGATCAAAATCCTCTTGTGCAAGGTGAGCTGGGTGAGGCTCTGTGGTAGAGGGCTTGCTTGGCACGCGGTAGGCCCTGGGTTCAACCCCCCAGCACTGCAGAATGTTACCACAACGATCTCATGAAAGGGGCATCAGGAACATAGGACACGAGTCAGGTGTGACCCCAGGCTCTGCTCCTTATCTGCTGGTGCACTTGGAAAATGGAGATGTCGGGGCTGGGGCTGCAGAGCAGAGCCCTGGAAGTCACCCCCAGTAGCAGGCGCCTGGGGGGGTGAGGAGGCAGTGGGGGCATGCAGCCACACAGGGCAGACAGAGGCAGCGGTAGCCACTGCTGGGTGGCAGCTGCTCACATCTGGCCCTCCAGAGCTGGAAGAGGCAGAGGCTTCCTGGCAGGAAGGGCTCGTTGCTGGGTGGCACAAAGGTGTCCCGCAGGGCCAGGAAGGTGGAAGGACCAGTGTCTGGGGAAAGCAAGGCAAAAACTGATTCATGGTGGTTACAAAGGCCCCTTGCAGGATCTGGAGCTGACAAATCCAAAGATTAAAAATCCTGGTGCAAACCAGGTATGGTGCTGCAGGCCTGTGATCCCAGCCCTGGGGAGGCTGAGGCAGGAGGATCGCCACGAGTTCGAGGCCAACCTGGGCTACATAGTGAGCTCCCGTCTCAAAACAACCAAAACACAAAGCAATAAAAGAAAATCCTCAGTTTCCCGTCTGAAGAATGAGCCACTCCACAGAGGCTGCCATGAATTTGATCTGCAAACAATGCAACTTCAGCCCAAAAGCCCCACATCTCACGCGGCACCGACCCTTCCTCTCCCTCTCCCCCGACGGAGGGTGAACGAGGAGGGGAGGGAATGCCCGGAGATTGGGCTCTGCCTGCCAAGGCCCCTTCGCCCCGGGAGCGGTGCGGCTCCGGCCAGGGCGCTCTCCTCTTCGCCCCAGGCCGCGCAGCCTGCGCCGGGCTCCCAGTAACGCGGCCTGCGGTGCGCGGGAGAGGCCGCCCTTGTTGCTGCCTCCGCCGCGGCAGCCGCCCCGCGAGTACCCGATCGCTCAGAGCGCCGGGCTGCACTTGCTTCGTGTGGATCCGCGCAGGGGCGGCCGGAGGGACCCACGCGCGCCGCCCCGCCCCCACCGCCCCGCTCCCGCGCACGCGCGCGCAGCAGGGTCTGGGAAAGGGAGCCGAGATCCCCCAGAATCCAGACCGTGGGTTCCGAGGTCATCCAGGAATCTGCTTTGCAAACCCTAAAGCAAAGGTGCCCCATTTCGGCTTTTATCGGGCTCCCCTGGACCGGGGCGTGCCCCAGGTTCTCTGTACTGAAGTTAGACCGGAGAGCTCGCCTCTCTCCAGCCCTTTGGCGAGGACACTGTCAAGAACACGTTCCTCCACGTCCTGGCTGGCAGGCGACTTCCCTTTCCGAATGCGGATGACCGCGCTGGCGAGGGGCCAGCAGTTCCGGCCCTGGCCGGCCACCTGGGGCAGTGGGCTGGAACTGTCAGGGGCCCACTCCCCGGGGCCTCGGTTTCCCCATCTATATTCAATGGCACTCGAAATGATACCGACCTCCCCAGACTTACTAAGATTAAAGACAAAGGAGACCACCCAGATGGGCTGTGTCTAGCCTGGCGCAGAATAGGGTCTCCAAATAGGAATGGCAAAGCCCCTCGTGTGGTACCCGGGGGGCCCAGCATCCTCTTGAGCAAAAGGGGACTCTGCCGGAGAGCCGCAGCTGCCCCCGGGGCCCAGCCTGTGTCTCTGCGACCCAGAGGATCTGCCTCTGGCTGGCGCTGTGAAGGGGCCGGGCAGCTCCCCCAGCTGGGGGCGTGGCCTCCCTGCAGACCGCTCCCTGCCCCCTCCCCGACCCCCACCTTCTGCCACTCCCCACTGTCGCTCCCCACTGCAATCGAATCTCAGTCCAGCCCCATGCACCCTGTGTGTCACCATGATTTCCCTCCTTGCATCTGACAAATGAGCATCTTGGGGCTCAGAGAGGCCAAGTGACTCACCTACGGCCCCAGAGCCATTAGCAGAGGCCCGGGGCCTGGAAGCTCAACCTAGCACGGCCTCCTGCTTGTCTCCTCCTTCTCTAGCCCCACAGGAAGCAGGAAAGGGCTGGCCCTGGGCTGTGGTCCCTGCACGGTTCTACTCTTCCTTTGGGGAGCCCTGAACCCCTCGCTTCTGCCCCCACCGGGTTGGGATGGCTCTCTCTCCCACAGGTAAGGAGCTGTTGACACTCCCTGGTAGCAGAGCCACCAGTGTGGTGGGGATGAGTCACCGCGGGAGGAGGCCAGTCAGCCTCCTCAGGGAGTGGGGAGGGAGGCAACGGTGTGGGGAGTCTGCCTGGGTCCCCCAAAGCCTGCTGAGCCCAGGACCACAGGTGGAGAGGACCCGGAGGTCTCTCCGGCAGGGTCAGGTGAGAGGCAGTGAGGGGAGACTGAGATTGGGACCCAGAAGGAGTCGTGAAAGCCCTGTTCTCTGCCTGGCTCCTCACGTCTTGGAAGGTGGCCCGCTTCCATCTGGGCCACCGCCCTGGCTGGACAGCTCCCACCCCAGCATGGCCTTCTACAGTTTACAAAGCATCTGTGCCCCAGGTTCTCTGTACCCCTCCTTCTGGGTGGCTTCAGAATAGTCTCAACCACAAGGCATCCTCTCTTAGACTTCCGGTTACCCCTGTGAGGTCAGCCCTGTCACTATGCCCATTTTACAAATGATGAAACTGAGGCTCAATGAAGCAAAATCACAGCCCATAATCAAGATTTGGATCCGGGTTTGCCAGCTCCCAGATCCCCAGTCTCAATCACAAAAAGCCTCTGACAACATCCTCCTCCTCTCTACAGGGACCCCATCCCCAGGGAGAGAGTCCTGGCTGAGACCTCTGTGCCCTGGTAGGCCCTGGCCAGCTGCTCCCCCAGCCCCTCTCCTCCACCGTGAGTGCTAAGCAAGCATCTTTGAAATCCAGTCACATCCTCCTTCTCCCTCAGGGATTCCCAATCCACAAGTGGTTCTGGCCACCGATGCTGGCGGTCCCTGTCCCTCCCCGTCCCCCACGCTCAGCACCCACCCTCGCAGGCACAAGCACAGACACACGGTACGCTCGTGACACTCTGTCACGCCGGGGCTCTTGGAGGCGCTGCCTCCCCCGGGAGAGAACCCGGGCAGATGGAGCAGCAGCTGGTCCTGGCTGGCGTGGGTGGCTGGCGGGGCCTGACCCCCGCCCGCTGGCCGCCTCCTGGCTCCACACCTGCCCCGCCCCCAGGCCTGGGCCTTTCGGCAGCAGTAGCTGCAGCCGCCCATGATAACAGGAATCTGCGTTTCCAGTTTGCAAGCCTTTTAATGGAATCACCCCGCTTGACTCTCACAAGCTGTGAGAGGCAGGTATTTCTCTGCTTCCACTTGCCAGGTGCAGCGGAGAGTCACACGGCTAGTTAGGCACACAGCTCCCAGGCTGGGCTTGCGCTTGCAATTCTGCTACCTCAGCCTCGCAGAGTGCTTCGTTCTCAGCCGCGCACCACCACACCAGGCTTCAATTACTGTTCTTTCTCCCTTACTGCACATAGCCAGGATCCTCATTGTCAGCAGGCGCTCAGCGAGGTGAGCCTGCTTGCGTGCCTGGTGGGATGACCAGGGAGCTTAGAAAAGCTCCAGGCCGAGCAGCCTGGGAGGCCTGTTCTTGGACTCGTTGCACTCGACTTTAGAGAAGTGTCTAGGAAGGAAGACATCCATCAAGAGGCCTCAGTGGGTGTGTCAGCGGGGAAGGGACAGTCTCTCACTTCTCCTCCAGTGACCAGGTACTTTTTTCCACCGTGAGGAGGCTGCACAGTGGTAGTGAGCACCCTGTTCATAGCACCAAGCTAGCAGAAGTCAGGGACGAGCTGGTGAGGGAGACCAGAGGAGGGACTTGGGCTGGCGGTGGTACCTGGTATGCACAGCCTCCTCTGGCTTCTGCTTGCACACTGCTAGTGACAGGGAACTCACTACCGCCACGGCAGCCTCTTCAGGCTGGAAAAAAAAAACTGCTAACTCCGAAGTCCCTCCTCCAGGGAGCCGCATGCCCTAGGAACCAGCTCATTCATTGTTGGCTATCACGGCCAGGTGTTCTGTTGCGAGCAGAGTTGGTGGCGCAGCGGGATCCTAGCCAGTCACCTTGGTAATCAGGATGGGGAGCAGTCACTGGATGCTTGCCGGGGGCCAGGCATTGCTGTTCACTTCCTTGCAGAGTGCCCGCCTCTCCTGCCAGGTCTAGCTCGGCCAGGGGCAGGGGAGTCTGCAGGGCACGCCAGCTCCCAGGGCCTGGCATGGAGTCTGTGCTCCGTGAGTGCAGGCTGCCGCTGCTACCTCGGAATCTCCCAACAAACTGGGGCGCTTCCTACTGTGGACCACCCCCATTTTGTCGATGAGGAAACAGGACGTGGAGAGGTTAGGTAACCTGCTTGCCCAAGGCCACGCTGCCACTAGCAGGCACAGGCAGAGGCAGGCTTGGTACCAGGCAGCCGTCCTGGAGCCTGCTCTTTAACCCTGAAGGAACTGGCGCACCCGAGTCCCAGGCCCACCTGGCTGCCTGCCACGCCTCCTCGCTGTCCTACTTCCTCCCTGTCCTACTTCCTCCCCTTGCGAAATGGAGCCTGTCATCTGCCAGCCCTGCTTTCCTCTTCCCTCCGCCCAGCCCCCCTCCCCCACCCCCCAGGCCTGCTGTGGCTGCCATCAGACCAGGTGCAAGATCCAGCAGTGGGAAGAAAAGCACACACATTATTTGCCATACTGGGCTGAGATGAGCCCGGAATCCCACGGGGGAGGGTGTGTTTGTGGGAGCCTGGTCCTTTTAGGCTGAACGATTCCCAGCGAGCCTCCAGGAGCCCCCAAACCCATCCTCACCCCCACAGCAGGTGCAGAGATTAAAGGCCCGCAGCTGGGCCCCCCACAATCCTCCGGGAAGCGCCAAATAAAATCTAGCCAAATCATTGCAGCAACATCGATCTGGCTGAATTGTAGGGTGGGGCAGAGGTGTGGTGGCAGGCTCGTGTAATCTGGCAGTCACCTGGTGTGGGGGGGTGCCAGACTTGAAGCCTGAAGCTAAATGAAATCCAACGTTAATGGCCACTGTCTGTAAAATGGGACTAATCCTATCGACCTCCTCGATTGTTGGGCCGACAGATGATTTCATACTTGGAACTCCTTAAGCCCTGGCGTCTGGCGTCAAGAAGGGGCTAAGCGAACGGTGACTATTGTCACAACAGTGTGCTTTCCCACTTGGCTGTAGCCACCGGCCAAAGCTGTCCCTTCCACTGTAGACACCGGGCCTAGCCCAGGTTATTCAAGACGGGGTGATCTGCCAATTCTTGAGATGTTGGACTTCCGGGAGAGGGGCGCCGTCTGAAGAACTTGCCAAGAAAGCGAGCCACGCACGGGTGTCTCGTACTGTCCGGGTCGAGGCCAGAGCGCCTTCCGGAGCCGGCGGCTCCGCCCCCCGCCGGCGGCTCCGGGAACGCCTGGGCCGGAGCGCCGGGCGCGCGGTCCCCCAGCCCCTCTGCGCCCGGCCCGGCGGCCACCTCGGGGGCAGGCAGCCCAGCGCGTGGGAGGGACGGCGCGCCATTGGCTTGCGCGCGGAACTAGAGGAGGGACCTGCGGGGCTGCCAGACTCGGGCGAGCCCGGCGGCGCAGGAGTCCGGCCCGCCCCGCCCCGCCCCGCCCGGCCGCCTGGCGCGGCGGCGCGATGTGAGGCGCCGAGGGCCGCAAGTCCGCCCGCAGCCGCCCGCCGGACCGCGAGCTCGGGGACCCCGCGCCGGGAAGGTGAGTCCGCCCCGCCGCCGCCGCGCGCCTCGCCTCGCCTCGCCCGCGGGCTCCTCCGGCCGCGGGGACCGAAGGGGCCCCGCGCGCAGCCGGGCGCCGGGACGGCGGGCACCTGCCGGAGCTCTGGCCGCCGCCCCCTGCGCGTGTGGCCTGCGCGCTCTGCTCCCCCTGACTCGGTTTCCCTTTTCCTGGCTTCTGCCTCCGCCACCTCCTTCTTCTGGGACTGTTGATTTGGCCCTCGGGCTCGCGCACTCCGCTTCGGGGCTAGAGAGAAACGCAGCCCGAAGCGGTGCCTCTCCGGCCGGCCGGGGCTCTGTCGCCGGCGCCCGGTTCTGTCCCCTCCCCCCTCCCGCCTTTGTTTCCCGGCCCGAGGCGCGCGCGCTGCAAACTTGCGAGTTCCGCGGGCTGCGCCTCCGCAGGGCCGCGGCGCGAGGCGGTGGCGGAGTTCCCGCCGCCCCCGAGTCTGGCGTGACCTGCCGGGGCGGGGGCGGGGGCCGGGCCGGAGGAGCCCCGGGATCAGCGCGTGGGGGTGTCTGGAGTCGGCAGGGAAGGGAGTCGGAGGCCGAGGGGCAGGGCCCGGCGCGACCCCGGTGCCGGGGCTGGAGGGGCGGGGGCGGGGCGGGCCGCGCCGGTGCCCAGCCCGGGGTGGGCAGGGAGTCGCAGGTGCAGCGCGGCGCCCCCTCTCGCCGGAGCCTCGCGATCCGCGGGAAGGGGGCCGCGTGGGGCCGCGGCCTGGCGCACGGTGGGCTGGGACCGCGTGCCGCGCCCACCCCGGCGCGTCCCCAGGCCGGCGCTCGCGGGGGTCCCCTCCCTCGCCGCCACCTCCTCCCGCCCGGGGGCCGCGGATGTCCCCGCCGAGTGCGGGAGGCGGGGGCGGGAGGCGGGAGGCCGAGAACCCTGGGCTGCCCCGAGCCCTGCGCAGATGGCCGAGGCCGCCCCAGCCTCACCGCCCGCGCTTCCTGTTTGGTTTCTTTTAGACAAACTTTCTGGCCTGCGGGGAGAAGTCCCGGGGCGGCAGGATGCGCGCTCCTAATGTGGGATCTCCACCTCTGGTGGCCTGCGGAGAGGGGCGGCGACCACCAGCCCGCAGATCCCAGGGCTACCGGTAGCTTGGGAGAAAATCCAAGAGGGGTCACTGGTTGTCCCTTAGGGTTTGGGTTAGGGTTAGGGTTGCAGCCCCAGACTCAGCCTGGGGAAGGAGAGGAGGGTTTGGGGTTGTCAGGAAGCAAGAGCATCGCGCGGTCTCTGTTGTCTCACCTGTGAAATGGGCCACCCGGCCCCCAAAGTCCCCGTGGGCCCCAGGGTCCCGGAGCCAGCTGCCCGGGCTTCTCTTCTGCCCACCTGCTGCCGGCTCCAGGGCTTCCAAAGGTGGTTGTCCCCTCCTGCGGGCCGCTGCCGGCCGTTCTCCTCAGAGGACAGCCCCCAGCCACCTCCCACCCCAGTTTCTTATAGTGCCCCCTCTGCGAACAAAGGGCATCCCCAAGGGGTGGAGGGCGGGACGAGCCCCTGCTCTTATTCACTCAGTAGCCTCCGGCACTTTGTTTTTGCTTGTGGAGCAAAATATTGAGGAGCACCACCCCAAAAATGACTTCTTGAGCAATGTGCCAGTCCTGTTCCAGGCACTTGAGAAGACAGCTGGAGACCAAATAAAGTCTCTGTTGTCTCGGGAGAGCTGACACTTAAGGGGACTGAGGAAGAAGCAAGTAATCAATAAGCAAATTATGTAGTGTACTGGAAGATGAGAGAGAATGTGGGATGCTGGGATGTTGCAGCCAGAGAGGGGGCTGCCACTTTGAATAAGGTGATCAGGGAGGCCTCCCCAAGGAGGTGACTTTGAGGTAAAGCTTTGAGGGGGCGAACTGTGCATGGAGCTGTGGGAAGAAGGGGTACTGCAGAGAACAGCTTGTGCAAAGGGCATGAGGCTGCAGGGTGGAGAAGGAGGAGGACAAGAGAGAGGACATAAGGCCAGCTGGGTCCTCCCGACCCAAAGTGACACCTGTGTCATTCTACCTCCTTCCTGTGTCCACCCTCTTCTAAACGCCCCGTTCTGTACTGGCACAGAATTCCCAGAAGGGGGCCTCTGCTGAAGGTGGTTTGGTTCAGGGGAAACTGAGGCCAAAAAGTTGAGTCTTTTGCTCTGAAAATAACAATAGCAACATTATTGTTGAGCATTTGGTACAAAACATATAGTGCTCCAGATGTTCTTTGTGTATCTGCGTATCTGTGAGACAGGTGCCAGTATCATACCCATTTAACAGGTGTGCCAACCGAAGCCCAGAGAGGGAGCAGCTGGGGCCCAAAGCCATGCAGTGGGTGGGGGGCATAGCCAGGATGTAAGCACAGGCTTTTGAGTGCTCGCTCACCTGCTCCCAAGTCAGAGCTTGAACTCAAAGGAGGCATTTAACCCCCAGCTGGGGTGGTGGCCCATCCCGGGCCCCGGAAGAGTACACTTGCGCACGCCTCAGGGCCGAGCCAGAAAACAGCTCACTACTTATGAAAAAATTGGCGCAACTTGGCGGAATGTCCCTTCGAGGAAATTCCCTGTCCCCTCTCCCTGGCAGCGCAGCGGGTGGGGGGCGGGGGAGGCGAGGTGCTGCTGCCCTGCCGCTTCTCCCTTCAAGAGCCCCGGCCCCACGGGATCCAGGAGCCAGAATGTGCCCACGGCTGTGACGGCACAGCTGCCTCGAGGGCCATGTCACCAGGCCGAGGGAAGGCTGGGGTTGGGGGTTGAAGGACAGGGCGTCTCCAGCACCTTGTGAGTGACAGTTGGGACGGGAGGGGCCCCTGGCTGACTTCTGGGTGGGGACGCATCACCCTCTGCCGCTCAGCGGGGAGAGAATGTTTATTTTGGTCCCTGAAGCTTTAGAGACGCTTGTGAGGACAGTTGGGCTTTTCTCTGCCTTCCTTTCTGAAATCAAAAGGAAGAGCACGGTGGGGACAGAGTTGTCACGGGCATGGGGAACCGGGCAGCCAGAGGCAGGGCCTTTCGGGTGGTGAGAGGAGTTCAAAGGTCAGAGCCCTGGGCCTCGGAGGCCACACCTTACTTTTTTAGAGGAAAGTGAATCCTGGAGAGCGGCCGCCCTCTGGGTCACATGGAGTCTGGTGGCGGCCCCAGCTGTCCTGGAGCTTGCCCAAGTCAGGACAAACACTGTGCTGCCGGCTCCTCGATGCTTGGAAGCCTCTTCTGTTCTCCGAGTGTTCTGGTTACAGACTCTGCTGGTGTCCTCTCCTCCCCAGTCCGCCCGCTCCCCTCTGTCACCTTGGCTTTCTGGGTGGCCTGGCTGAGCCCAGTGGTGACACAGAGCCGGGAGAGGCCCCTGCAGAGCAGCTGCACCTCTGCCGGCTTCGGCTCTGGCTCCGGCTCTGGGGTATGGGCTGGCCAGGTGACCGGGCCTTAGCAGAGCGCCGCTCTCGGGAGACAGGCTGTCTGCTGCCTGCTGACTTCACTAGGACCCCCCAGCCTGGCCTGGGAGCCCCCACAAGACACGCGCCCCAGAGGTGACTGTGCAGCTTGGCCTGGAGCAGTCTGACGATGCCCCTGGGTCCTGTGGCTTCTAGCCGCCCCGCCCTGCCCGGCAATTCAGGTGTCTCTGCCCTCCTGGGACAGCACCTGAGGCCCCACGACCCTGGCCAGGACACATGGGAGCCGGGATGGGGACTCGGGGGCCTCAACCCCGCCCCGCCATGACTGCCCAGAGACGGGATCCTCTCTGCTGAGCCGAGGTGGGGTCCCGAATGGGGGTTTAGATATGGGTCTGGCCCCCGAACTCAGTGCTGGAGGACTTGAGGCTCCTTCTGCCCCCCACTCTGGCCAGGCCCCCCTCAGACTCCTTTCTTGCCACCACCCCCTCCACCGGGTGCTGCCTGGTCCCGGACCCCACTTCCAGCTATTCTGTGCCCGCAAGATAACAGAACAATGGCCCGGGCCTTTGCCAGGGCCTCAACCCAGGGCAGGCTGGACCCCGGGGCTGTGCTCGCTGGGGCTGCCATGGGAGAGGCGGGAGGTCAAGTTCACCCAGCAGTCCCCTGCCTTTCCTCTGCCAGCACCACATGCACGCACGCACCCACACACGCACACACATGCCAGTTCCTCCCAGCACATCCACTTAAAGCAGGTTTACAGTTGACTTGGTTTCAATGCCAGCTCTACCACTTAGCCCAAGGGACACTTGAATGTGTCATTGGGCCTCAGTTTTCTCAGCTGTAAAATGGGGGGAACAGCCATATTCACAGGTAGAGGTCACACAGAGGCCTCTGCTCTGGCTGTGTGCACAGCTTCCCCCCTCCACCCTGGAGACAGATGTTGGGGGGTTGGGGACAGGTGCTGCCTTTGTAATCTGCCTGCTTTGGAACAGAAGCAGCTCCCTGGAGGAGGTGCTCAGCACGGTGACTTCCCCTTGAGTCACCGGGACACTGGCTGCTGGTGGAGGTTCCGGTCCCTTTGTCCCTCCCTCCCTCCCTACCAGCGCGGTTCCTAAGCTGGTCCTCCTGGGCACAGTCTCCAAGACAGGACAGAGCTGCAGTCCCTCCGTTTCTATGGAAACCAGGCTTCCCGGAAGGCCGGGGAGCTGGGGAAGTCCCTGCCATCTGCAGGGGAGCCGGGCCCCAGCCTGCCCAGCTCGTCTGCCGCCTGGCGCCCGGCCTGGCAGGCACCTGTTTGTGCCATTGATCGGCGTCCTTCGCGGGGCGCAGACTGGGAGCCACCTATCATGGTATTTCTCATTATTCCGCATCTCAAAGCTGTGAGCTGGTAGAAGCAGTAGTCGGTTTCACAGATGAGGACATTCGGGCGCAGAGAGGTTAAGTAACTTTTCTGAGGTCACAGGGCAGTGAAGAGAAAGAGGTGGCTCTGAGCCCGAGCTTTCCCGGTCATTAAGAATGAGACCCCCGTCCTGCCTCAGCATTCTCCCCGACACTTGTACCCCTGAGGAGCCCCAATCTCCCTGGCCTAGGTCACCCGCAGGGCTCTCTCCTGACTCTGCCTCCCTGCCCTTGGGAGCTCCATGGAGGTGTCCTTCAAGACCGCCACAGGGGAGGCCGTGGATCGGGCTCTGGGCGTCCAAGCTTGGCCTGCAGAGGCCTGGAGGCTCCTCCCCTCACGATTCCATCTGGACAGAAGGGACAGCAACCCTGACCTGTGCCGTGGAGGCAGGGTCGGCCCAGGGTTCCCGCCCGGCCCTCCCCCACCGCTGCCCGGGTGCCCCCAGGCCTGGAGGGGATGTGGGAGGAGAGGGCCCAGCTCTGCCTGCCGCACGCTGCCAGCTTCTGTATGGATGGGGATGAGCGCGGCCGGGCCCAGCCCTCCAAGGGCACCACCTGGCAGGTACAGAAGGGGAGGGGAGCCCAGGCCCCACCGGGCAGGCGGTTGTACCCACCTGGACTCCCCCAGTCCCTGGCCACTAACACTTCTGCCAGGTGGGCCTTCTTGTCACCTATTTCCTAGGGGGAAACTGAGTCTGGGGGGGTCCTCTTATTCTCACAACATCCCCTTGAGGTAGGACCACTTCTTTTGTCAACTTCATGTGAGGAAACTGAGGCATGGAGGGATTTAAGTGCTTTCCCACAGGCGCACGGCTAAGAAGAGGTAGATCAGGACTAAGCTGTCAGCTACCTGGTGAGGAAAAAGGTGAGGAAAAGACTGACCACGCACATGTGGTGGTGAATGCCTGTAATCCCAGCACTCTGGGAAGCTGAGGCAGGAGAATGATGAGTTTGAGCCCAGGCTGGGCAATTCATGACTTAGTGGCCCTGTAGCGCCCGGAGTCACTGGCCCCATAATGACATCCTCTTTTGCCATATTTATGTTTGACTCTTTATTTTGATTTAAGAACTGACAGG
>PVJO010010372.1:0-32971 GCA_004026905.1 Hystrix cristata
GTCCTCAGTTTTACACACACACACACACACACACGCACACAGGGAGGCAGAACAGTTGCTCAACTGTCAGCTCCTCTATCTACACTGAGCCCGGGCTCTGCCCTTTACCAGCTGTGTAACTCTGAACAAAGCACTTAACTTGTCTAAGCCTGGTTTTGTCCATCCCTGAAACGACAGTGACCGAACTGCATGTGCTCCTGGAACGGGGGCGTGGCTTCCGTGAGTGTGTGTGTTACACACCTGGGCCAGGCAGAGCTGGTTACGTTGTGATGACATGTCAGCTGTTGGTGCTTCTGGTCAAAAGAGATTTTTATAGGAAACATCTTTTAGTTTTGGAAGGTGATTCAGTCTTCACATTGTTAGTGTTTAGAGTAGCCCACTCCTTGATCACTTTTGAAGCGAAGTTTTACAGACAGCACTTGGCCTTCTGTAACTTGGTTTTCAGTTCATTTTACTGAATTTTTTCAGTACTCGGGTCACAGTCAAGGAACTGTAGAAGGAGCACTGGGCGCTGCTCTGTGCAGTTTTCTTCTTTCACAGCACTAGCTATGAGATGTTTGAGGACTCTGGTGAGTAATTAAAATGGTTTTCTGATAGAGTTCGAGCGTGAACTACTGAAATAAAATCCTTTTCTTGAGACACCGTCTTGCTTTGTAATTCAGGCTGGCTTCGGGCTCCCTCTGTAGCCCAGGCTGGCCTCAGACTCATAGTGATCTTCTTGCCTCAGCCTCCCCAGTGCTGGGATCACGTGAGTGCGCCACTGCACCTGGCCATAACATCTTATTTTAAGAGCTATAATTATCTCAGATGTAGGGTAAATGTATTATTTCTTTCAGAAAGTTATTTTATATTGAGAAATGATTTGGTAATTGAAAAAGCAGCAAAGCTTAACTGTGGTTTCCAGACTTACACAGGACAGGAGATGAAAGATTGATTTGTCATGTAACCCAGTGTTTCAGGTTTCTTACCTATGTTGCCCCAATAGTATGGTTTTCTCTTAAAAACTCACTTCCCATTTATGACATATAACTAGTTTTATCAGAAATCTCATTTTGCGGAAATGTTTTGTGTTTTTGCACAAATTGATACACTTTATTAGAAGAATTTAATGTCTTAAAAATGTGAAATTGCTCTCATCAGGTATTAGGACCCTTAGCTGCTAAGGGCCCCTCAGAGGTGGTGGCTTTGCGGAACATACCAAGCCCCAGAGAGTTTAACTTTCTTGCTCAAGGCCACATAGCTGGTTAGATGCAGAGGTTGATAGTATGAAGGTCTTCTAATTCCTGTTCTGTTTTCCTCATCGCATTACCTAATGCTGCCTTCAAGGATGTACACTTAACCTACAGACTTTAAAACTTCTGCACTGTGGCTAAGGGTGTACCGTGGTGGTAGAGCGCTTGCCTAGCGTGTAGGAGGCCCTGGGTTTCATCCCCAGTGCCACACACACGTAGAGATACACACTCAGAGACACACACTTTTGCATTGATTAACTTTAATTGAAAAACACGCCTAAATATCACCTGTTTTCCTTATGTGGCTACAAATCAGAAAAATAGCAAAAGAAATCTTTATAAAATGTCAAATATTTTTAAAAGCAAGGTCTCATAAGTGTGGAGATTTTGCAGGAGTGTGTGTGTGTGTGTGTGTGTGTATAAAGTTGTTTAGCTGAGGTTTCCGCAGCTGTTGGAGACTGATGATTTATGTATTTTAAGCCCAACTCTGGGAGTGACTGCTGGAGCATCTGGGAAAGGGGCTCCAGGGTGCTGCTGGGAGACTGCAGATTGCACTAGCCCTAAGAAGTGCTTTCCGAGTGAAACCTCTGAGCCTTGGAAGCACTCATCCTGGTAATAATCTGTCCTTCAGTGTTTAGTGCTTCTGCTCAGAGCACTGTTGACTCCGGTCTGCTGTGTGCGGGGTCTGTGACTCTGAGGGAGGCTGGGGTCAGTGCTCATGAGAATAATACTCAGGGTTTTTGCCCAATTTCGGTCCCCAGGAATTCATCCTTTCTTTGCTGATTTAAAAAGGCTATTTATTTATTTTGTGGTTTTGAGGATTGAACCCAAGGTCTCTTAGGTGCTAGACTAGTGCTCTACCACTGAGGTATACTCCTAGCCCAGAAATCATAGAATTTTCAATGTATCTGAGACATTCTTTTAAAATGAATCTTGTGAGCTGGGCATGATGGTGCACGCTTGTAATTCTGGCCCTTGGGGAGGCTGAGGCAGGAGGATTGCCACGAATTTGAGCCCAGCCTGGAATACATAGCAAGATCCTGTTTTTAGATGCTCAAAAACCCCAAATGAATAAATAAAATGAATCTTGTAACTAATTTCACAGTGTAAATTTTCATTTTTTTTGAGACAAGATCTCTAAGTAGTTCAGGCTGGCCTTGAACTGTTTGTAGCCCAGACCGACCTTGAACTCAGGATCGTCTTCCCATGGCCCTCAAGTGCAGAGATTATAGACATGCGCCATAAGAATTGTTCTTTGAAGTGAAGGAGTGAGTGGCGATATCCTGGGTTTCACGCCTGTCAGTCTTTCCCGGGCCCACGTTGGGGGAGTGCGTCCCCCCCAGCTTGCTGACTGACACCTGCGTCCTGACGGCCTGTGGCCTTCTCCACGGCTGCTGCGGGCTGGGGGCTGAGCCAGTGCAGCCGCTCCTCAGGTTTGGGGAAAGGGCCGACTCTTGACTATTCATTTTGCTGAGGTTTAGTTCTGGCCTCCGTCCGACCTCCTCCTTCCAACTTCTGTCGCATGGTGGCTGCTGGGTGGGGGAGCAGTGAAGCACCTCACGCTGTCCCCGTTGGCCAGCTTCCCATGCCAGCCTCTGGTCTTTGTCCTCCTGTTGTTTGCCCAGCAGTGGGAGTGGCATCAGACCTGTTCAGTCGAGTGATGTTCTGAGCAAAGTTAAACCTTATTCTGCCATGTTGGCCAGTCAGGGCCTGGTTCAGAGTTTGAGAGGGCAAAGGGTTACACTCTGAGCCCTCATTGCTCCTGCTGCCCCCACCAGGCTCGACCTGTCCTGCCATGAGCAGGTGTCCTTTTCTTTGGGAGGGGGGTGCAGATCTCACTGTGTATTCCAGGCTGGCCTCGAACTCCCTGCGATCTTCCTGCCTCAGCCTCCCTAGTGCTGGCATTACTGGCGAGCCTCAGATGCCCTTTTGATTGGCTTTCTGTGTCATTGGCACCTTTGTATTAGGGTCCCCACAGTGCCTGCGTAGGGCTTCTCTGTGAAGACTGCTGAGCTTCTGAAAGTGCCTTCGAGACCTAGGACTTCCTGGCAACCTTCTCTGTCCTGGGGTCTCTGACACTGAGGGTCCCTTATGGCAACTCTCAGCTGTGTCCCTCGGTCTGTGTCCTTTGGTTTCTGTGGTCTGCAAGCATTCCTAGTGTCCTGGTCAGCTCAAACTTGCTGTCTCCCGTCTGACTTCTCTCCTTTCCACAGCTCCTCCACCCACAGTGCCCTTTGTCTGTTAAGGGACTCACAGATGCGGCAGTGACTCGGGCTCGAAATCTGCTGGTCCGTGTGTCTCTGCTGCTCCCTGCCCTGCGCGGACGCAGGTTCTAACCTGATGCTACCTTGCGCTCTCATCTGCTGCTTACTTTATTTTACAAAACTCAGGACTTGCTGCCCACCTGCCCTGTTGTAAACTCTTCTTACTGAGCATCGCTGCCCTTCAGGACTTGCTCTCAGCACCTTCTCTTCTAGACCATCTGTCCTTGATATCTTCTAGTAGTCCTAAAACTGCCCTATAGATGACGAACTAAAGGACAGAATCCTTTTTGTCTCTCTTAACCAGCCCTTCTGCCAGCTTGGTACCTCTGTGCCATGAGTCTTGGTTCTTGATACTTCTGACCCCTGAAGTACGGTCTTTTTGTCACCCTCTCCCCCATTTCCATCTACACAAATTCCGTTTTCTCGCTGGAAGTGATTGGAGCCTGTGTTGTAGAAATCCCAGAAATGTATTTGAGAGTGAAATCCAACTAGTGTTTCAATATTGTCCCAAAGCATCTTCCCATGCTGTAGCCATGTGTGGCTGTGATAATGACCATGTGTAATCTGATAGTTTGCTTTTTTGTGCTATTAGAAGATTGGCCACGTCATTAAGCTTCCTTAAGCTTCTTTGTAAACAGTATTTCAAACACTTTTATGATTGTGAAAGAAATAGATGAAAATACGAGATAGTCAGCTGGATGTGGTGGTGCACGCTTGTAATACCAGCACTGGAGAGATAATCACTGTTCATGTTCAAGTGTTATAGCCTTTCTTTTTAAACATACCACACCTTCCTGCACCGTGTGTGTACTGCTGTTTTATAATTCAGGTTTTTTTTTTTTTTTAAAACCTAAGAATATGTCCTAAGCATTGTTTGGGCTTATAAACACTTCAGCTTAGTGTCGTTTTTAATGCCAGTAAGCCATTGAGTTGTGTGTTGGGCCTCAGTTTATGGAACCAATCCCAGTTCCATTTGATCGTTTTATGTTTTGGGCTGTGATGAGCAAGCTAAAGGACATAACTTTTGTAAAAACAACAAAAAAGTCTTTTCTGCACATGCATGATAACCTTGCGAATTTCCTTTGTTTAGAACTACAGACTCGTGCTGGCCTCAGCAGCACATATCCTGGAACTGCAGACTCAAAAAAGGATGTGCCCTTATTCAGACTTTGGATACAATTAACCTACAGTATTTCCTTCTGCAGTAAATTTATAGCCTTCCTGTGTTTGTGATCTTCTCTCTCTGCAAAGGACTGTTGAGCATTCCCTTGTTTCTTGGTTTTAGGAGAGGTATTTCAGCCTGGTGATTACGGCACAAACCCTGGAGATGGGCTGCGTGGTTTATAGCGTAGCTTCCCGATGAAGGTGCCTCAATCTTCTCATCTGAATAATGAGGCTGAGAAGAATTTATCTACTGGATCTTTGATGTAAAGGAATTGTCAATTTTTAGGTATGATAGTGGTATAAGGATGTTTAGAAGTATCGAGAGCCAGTCACAGTGGCACACACTTGTAATCCCAGCTACTCAGGAAGCTGAGATAGAAGGATCACAACTTCAAGGCTAGCCTGATAACTTAGTGAAATCTTGTGGAAAGATCTGGAGATGTAGCTCAGTAGTAGCACACCCCTGGATTCCACCCCCATTACTCCAAAAAGAAAAACAAATAAAAACAAAACAAAACAAAAGCCCTCAAGATAATAGCTATAAAGGAAGCAATTGATGAGTTGACCTATACCGAATTAAGAATCTTTTTTATTGAGCTATTAAAAGACCGTAAAGGAAAGCCACAGTGAGAATATAAAATATATCTGATACAGGGCTCATTTCTAGAATCTGTAAGGAATTCCTACAAAAAATACATAGCAGGGGCTGGATATTTAGCTCAGTGGTTAGAGTGCTTGCCTAGCAAGCACACGGCCCTGAGTTCAATCCCTGGCGCAAAAAAAAAAAAACAAAACACAAAACCAAAAAAACCCAGCAAAGACAATTCAATAGAAAAATGGCATGTCATATGGTCAATAACTGTATGAAAAGGCGCCTTAATATCATTAGTCATCGGGAACTGCAAATTAAAACCTACTATAATACTTCACACCCACCATAATGGCTAACATTTTTTTGTGTGTGTGCTGGGGATGGAACTCAGGGCCTTGTGCTTGCTAGGCAAGCGCTCTAACCACTGAGATGAATCCCCAACCCTGAGAATAGGTAAAATTAAAAATAATGAAAATGCTAAGAGTTGGCAACTAATGCGGAACAAATGGAATTTTCATATGTAGCTTGTGGAAGCATAAATTGGTACAATGTCTCTGGAAAACTGTTGGACAATATTACTGAAGCTACATATGCACAAAGCTATCTGTGATGCAGCGTACTCTGAGGTGATGATTACCCATAAGAAATCTGCACTTACTTCCCCTGAAAGACAGATCTTAGAGCATTCAAAACTATGTTTTGTAGAAGCCCTGATGTGCAAACAGTTCAAATTGTGAATAATGCTGCTTTGAGCACGGACAGGTACAAATACCCGTTCCTGTCTCCATTTTCAGTTCTTGTAGGTGCACGTCTGAAGTGGCATTGCTGGATTGCATGGTGATTCTGCACTTATTTATTTAGGTACCAGAGATCAAATCTGGGACCTATTGCATGCTAGGCAAGTGCTCTGCCTTTGAGCTACATCCTCCCAGCCTCTAAATTCGGTATTTTGAGGAACCACCATACTTGGGTATTGTGTTTTGGAAATTTCTCAGTTTTCAATTTCTAAAGTGCAACTGATAAATATAACCTACATAGCAACCACTGGGGTCTTCAAGAACTTCTGCTTTAATGAACTGTATCCTCACCACGGACAGAGGGTCAGGACCGTCGTTGTCGGGGCCTGGAAAGTGATGGCGCGGGGGCGAGGTGAGTGGTGAGTGGGGCGGCACACTTTGCTCTCGTGTGTCCCGGGTCACTCTGGCGTAGGGGTTGCCAGTCTCAGTGATGGCACCTCGGTGTCAATGCTGTTGTGCAGCTTCCTCAATGGCAAGCTCTTATCTCCCCATGGACCATGGTGGACCAGGGTGGGGAGGAAAGAAACTGCAGAGTGAAGCACTTTCTTTGTATGGTAGGCTGTGAGACCTTTTTTTGAAGTGTCAGGCAATTTTTATAAAAAAATCTTATCATGTTATCAAAATATATGTCACCCTTGTGTCTTTTCAAATGCCAGCGGCTTTGGGGACCTCACATCCCTTTGCGATGTGACATACTTTCCCAAATGAAAATGCTCTTGACTTTTCCCGGTGTGATTTGAATTTCAACATGATACTTTCTCCACACATTGTTTTGTTTAAAATGTTGAATGAATTTTGAGGTAAAATATACGTTTTGTCCTGTACACACTTTGACTGAAGCCATCACGCTGAGGGTCTTGTGCAGGCCTTCTGTGGAGTTTGTGTAGTACCCCAGCTCCCAGGCCAGCGTCTGCTGGGGAGGCTTTGCCATGCGAGGCGGGATGGAGCCATCTGTCACCAGTCACCGTGTGCAGCTAAGAGTTCAGCATTGTGGTGGGATGCCCGGGAGTCTTCTGGAGTCTGGTGACACGGCACCAACTCCTCTGTCATCTGTCTCCCTGCTGAGCACAGCTGTAGAAGAGAGACAGGATGGAGGGGGCAGGAAAGCCAAAATGAGCTTTCCTGTTCCAACAAGGAGAGCGGGAACTGTGCAGTGGTGCCTTGGCTCAGCTCTCCTGAGTGGTAACCTAACCGAGACCCCTGTGTGCCGAGTGGGCTGTTGCCTGGCAGGCTGTGTTTTAGGTTAAGTGGATGGGGAACAGGACCCCCAGATGCCAGGTGAGGAGGGTTTACTCTGGGAGCCTGACTCACACGGGAAGCGCAAATCGACCCAGATGGTCCCTTTGGTTTACTGAAAGGTGTGCCCTCTAGGTTAGTGACCGCAAACCCTTTAGAGACCAAGTGCCGAACTGCAACCCAAAACCCATTTACCTGTCACGAAGTGCCACCACTGCAGTTAAACCTGAATACTGAGGTTCGCATGCCGTGGGCTCCCACCGTGGTTCTGGGTTTCATGCTGGGTGGGAGCCAGGTTCTCTAGATGATCGCAGGGTCGGATGCGCAACCTGCATGGTGGTTTCACCTGTGCAGACCTGTGACTTCTGCTGCGGTCCCTCCTTCTTGCTCTTATCTTGCGCTTATCCCAAATGTCAGACAGTAGTGCAGAGTTTCCATGGTTTCAGAGGGCAGGGGGCGTCTGTTCCCCTTATGCCTCATGTGTGCCTCATTTTCTGTTTTATTTCATCCATCTTAGCTCTTCAGTCTGTTTTGTTATCCAGAAACTTGTTGAATTCTCACATCCACTGATGATCCCTGTCCCCCACTCTTTCTTTCTAAGGCCATAGTTTCTTTCTTTCTGTGCTCATTGACACTCATTCTTGAGGACATCGAGGTCAAAGGCATGGGCCCCATCTGCCCTCTTTAGTAGGGAGTTTTGAGTTGAGAGACACTGAGCTGGTGTTAAAATGTAGAAGCAGGAGTTGTGACATTTCTTGTTACCTTTTTTTTTGGTTTGGTTTTATGTATGTGGTGAAGGGTAGAAATGGTTCCTCTCGGCCAATGACACTTGCAAATTCTGGCTTCTGTTCTTGGCATTACAGTGCTGCGGCTGACCCTGGAAGGTGGTGTGTGTGGCTGGAGGTGGATGATGGGGGAGTCTGGGGAGGGGACCAGGGAAGGAACTGGGGGTGAGTGGTGTGCTTTCCGAGCCTGAAACAGGTTTCGGGGAAGGGGGACAAAGTGAGTGTCCAGTGGCACAGAGGTGTCAAGTAGAAAAAAGTGTGCACGTGGTTTCATTCCACCATGTGTGTTTCCCACAGTGAATGGGCCAGTGTTCATTTATGGCGAGGCTGTCATCTCAGGTGATGGGACCTAAGTCTTTCCGAGCAGTAAACCTTTATACATATGTTGGCCATTTTATGGATTTTGCTAAGATTTTAAATTTTATTTTTATTTTTCTGTGGTACTGGGGGTTGAACCCAGGACCTCACACATGCTAGGTAAACACTCCACCACTGAGCTACATCCACAGTTCTTTTTTATTTTTTATTTTGAGATAGGGTCTTACTAAGTTGTCTACACTGGTCTTGAAATTTTGATCCCTCTACCTCAGCCTCCCCAGTAGCTGAGATTGCAGGCACGCACCAGTGCCAGGCCTAAACTTTTATTTATGTATCTATTTTTGGGCTCTGTTCTCATATGAAATTACTAGTACTATATGTTTACTTTAAAATTACACTTATTTCTTGAAACATTACAGCAAAATCTCAGGCTTCTATACCAAAAAATAGTCTGTGCTCTGTTTAACTACATGTGATTCAAAACTAAAAATCAAACAAGATAGAAGTATGTTTTGTCTCTGTGAAAGAAGCTGGCGGTTGGCATTTCAGCAGCTTCATGGTGTGAAGGATTCAAGTTTCTCTATTTTGCTCTTTCATCAATCTGAGTGCGTGGCTTCTACCTCAAGTAGAGAGTGGCTGTTGGAACTGTAGCCATCACCTCTATATTTCAGTAAGCAGGAATTGGGAAAAGAGAAAGAGAGGCTTACACTTTTCCTGTAAGGACACTTCCTTAAAAATGCACTGTTTTTGTTTACATCCCATTGGCCAGAACTTAGTTATGTGTCCTCTGTCTAGCTGCAAGGGAAGGAAATGCCCTTACTGGCTGGCCATGAGCTTGGCCAAATGTTGGGGCTCCCGTTGCTATAGAAGAATGAACCAGATGCGATGGCACATGCCTGTGATTCCAGCACTCTGGGAGACTGAGGCAGGAAGATTCAAGTTCCAGCCTAGCTGGGGCAACTTAGCAATTATTTTTTAAAAAATAGAAAGGGCTGAGGATGTAGCTCGGTGCAAAGCCCCTAGGTTCAATCTCTGGTCCCACAAAGGAAACACAGGGAGAGAGAGAGAGAGAGAGAGAGAGAAAGGATGTTGGGAGACAACCAGAAGCCTTTGGAAACTTCCAGAGGCCTAAAGATGCCTGTTAAAAAAGCATAGAAGGCGTGCTGGGTGAAGACAGGTGGAAAGCGGAGAGAGCAGCTGCGGATGTCCAGGGTCTTTGCTGGTGCTGAGTGTCCCTGAGGTGAGGCAGGAAGGGAG
Source organism: Hystrix cristata (assembly GCA_004026905.1). NCBI lineage: Eukaryota > Metazoa > Chordata > Mammalia > Rodentia > Hystricidae > Hystrix > Hystrix cristata. Next base: position 9,646 of record PVJO010010372.1, read on the forward strand.
GGGGACCGCTGTGTGGGTCTGCAGCTGGGAAAGCGCTGGGTGTGGTTCTGTGGCTGCTCCTTGCCGAGCAGGAGAGCACCCACTGGCCTTCGGGGTCTTTTGCTGTGAGAAACATAAATATTTGGTAAGGAAGGGATAAATATGAAGAAAACTCCCAGCATCCCAGGGGCTCCCAGATTTGCCAGCCTTGCTTTTCTGAACCTACAGGAAAAACCAGTGTCTCAGCCCCATGCCCCTCAATGATTTGCGTCTTTTGGCCTCTCTGTGAAACAGTGCGGTAACTGTTGCCTAAAATGATACTCTTGACTATTTAAGAAAGAGTGTGGAAATAACCCTCTTGAAGAGACCCCGAAGGTGCTGCTTTCCGAATGGGCCACAGCAGGAGTGGGTCTTTCTGGGATGCTGAACCCATGCCCAGACAAAGGTGTCACGGGTCCCTGCAGCCCTGGAACGGAAACCGTGGCGTCCTCCTGCCGCGGGGCTGCATGACGATGCTTCGTTAGCTCTCTTTTTTTCTTTTTTAATGATACGTTTTATTTAACAACCTATAGGACATGTTCAAAATATGATAATATCAAAGTATAGTCATAGAAAGCTATTAAGATATTTTATATACTTTTTTTTGGTGCTGGGGATTGAACTAAGGGCCTTGTGCTTGCAAGGCAAGCACTCTAACCACTGAGCTAAATCCCCAGCCCCCACATACTTCTTTTTATTTTATTATTAATGTATATTTGTAATATAGACTAATGAGATTTATTTGGGTATATTTGTACATGCATTAATGTATTTTGATTATTTTCATCCCCATTACCTCCCTCTCCCTTTCCCTTCCCTTCTCCTGAATCCCTTCCCCATCTCTGAAAGTCTGCTTCAGGTTTCCTGTCATTTCTCCCTGCATAAGAAAGAAAGATAGAAAGAAAGAAATAAAGAAAGAAAGAGAGAGAGAAAGAAAGAAAGAAAGAAAGAAAGAAAGAAAGAAGTTTCTTCTGTTACATGTGTGTGCACGTGTGCGTGTGCTTGTATGTGTGTGTACTTTACTGCTCATATAACAGAAAACAATGTTTAACAGCTTGGCAGGGCGATTCTCAATGGGGAACAAATCAGTTATTAATAAATGTAGTTTATTAGACGGCCTTCAAAATAAGGAGGTTTTTGGTAGAAAAAATGATGGAAGGATAAGGTTGAGAAATAGGACTCTGCAAGCCTCGTTGTGTTTCGTGTGGAAACTGAGGCTCGGAGAGACCAGCTGGCACCGTTTTTGTCCCCTTGAGCTGTGGGTCTGCAGTGCCTCTTTCAGCTTTGAGTGCGAGGGTGGCTGGGATGCCCCGGGGCCCCTCACTGCTGATCTTTTGGCTGCTTAGAGTAGAATCTCCCTGCAGTGTGGTTGTGCTGTGTTTCAACTGATGTCTATCCCCTTCTGATGTCTGTTGTTTGGGGAGAAGAGGAGCCGCGTGAGCTTTGTTATCTCACAGGGATGTCAGCCAAACTCCCAGCTTTCTCTTGAGCAGTTGCCATCTCTTCCTCCTCTCTGTTCCACAGAATTCTCTGTGCAGAGAATTTTCAATTTGCACCTAGTGGTCTGTTGAAATGTGCCACTGGGGGTGACTATTTTGAGAACCTCTGAGCGAGAGCCATTTCCTTCTGACACAGCAGCTGCCGAGGGACTTTTCAGCAGATCAGAGACAGCTCCTGCTTGAGTCCTGGGAGCAGGACTTGGAGATACCTTGCTTCCTAACTCATGGGGACGAATTATCTCATTAGGTCTGGTATTCTGACATATGCTTTGTATTTCTCATTAACCTCAAAATGTCTAAAACACTAGAGTAAGCCAGCATTTGAGAGTTAAAGAAGCAAAGATTTTTGCTGCCTAGAGGATCAGAAAGGGAATGGGGAACGGGAACCAGGATGGTCTGAGTGTTCTTTAGGCCCTTTCTTTTCAGGGCAGGTTGGCGTGGAGTTCCAGCCTTTATCATTTCACTTGCTGCTAATCTTTCTCTGCTTGCATGAGTTTGATGTAGGTCCTGTGATTGTGTCCACGAGGTGACCACGAGGGCTGGTATGAAAGCAATACTTATTTTGTGGAAAATGTGAAAGTAGATGGAAAACTTACCTCTAAATTCACTGCCCAGAATGTAACTACTGTTGATGTTTTCATGTGGTTTAAAAGTGGCTGCTTGGTATTCCCCCTGTGTTTGTTAAATAGATTTTGGCAGAATCTTCTGTTGTTGGACTCATCAATTTGTTTCCAGTTGTTTCTTCTCATGAATAGTTGTGATGAACATTCACATACAAATTATGTTTCTCTGGATATTCACTTAAGGCATTTTTCTTAACATGGAATGACAGGATCAAAGATGTGAGCCACTTAAGGGTCTTTAGTACAGACTTCCAAAATACCTTTCAGACAGGTGGCGCTCATTTACATTTTTATTGAGTACTGTGAGTGTATTGATTTTTCTCTGGTTCTGGCTCAGTGAATGTTGTGTTTTTCATGTGTTCATTCAATCTGATGTGAGAAAAATATTTTCTTAGGACCATTTTATATATTTTGTATTGTTGATTATTTGTGAGACTAAATATTTGTATTTGGAAATGATACTTATTTTTAGTAAATGGTCTGTTCCTCTTTTTCTATTGGCATGTTCAGATTTTTCTTGATTTGTAAGAGATTTTTCTTATGTATTTAAATAAGTTGAACCCGTTGGTATATGCTGCATTTTTTCTTTATCATTTTTAGTGCTTTTGTATTCTAAATGTTAGGGTTCCCCCTGCCCATTGAACCCAGGGCCATACACGGGCTAACCATGCACTCTACCATGGAGCCCCACCCCCAGTCATCTTTTGTTTCTTCCTTTGATGACTTAGTTAGAAAGTCCTAGTTCTCCTCCTCACCCCTACCAATAGGCACTTAACCTGTTTGTTCTCCTGGTTCCCCCTTCCCCCTTACTGGGGATTGAATTCAGGGACTTTGTACAACATCTATGGCTTGTTTTTTCCCTAAATTTTGAGACAGGGTGTCACTAATTTGCTAAACTGCCCAGAAACTTGAGTTCCTCCTACCTCAGCCTCCCAGAGTGCTGGGACTACAGGTGTGCATCACCAAATCTGGATCTCTCTGTATTTTTATAGTTTGCTTTTGATATTGAAATCTTTAATCTGTCTGGAATATGTTTTAATGAATTCTGTAAAGTAGAGATCTGAGCTGTAGATTTGTTCTGAGAGAATTTTAGGAAATGATTGTCCAGTTTTCAGGACTTGGAGCAGGGCATGGCCTTTGTTGTCCAGCTGATAGCAGGGCCGTGATGCTGTTCCATCTCCTGAGCATCAGTGGCCAACTTTCCACTGAGTCCATTTCTTGAAGTGGCTTTGGTGGCTTGTCAGAAGTATTGGTTCCTGTTTGGCAGGGCCAAGCAGACAGGCCTGAAGTTTAGGAACGTGACAAGTTAAAATTTGAACCCAAAGGGGCCAAATCTGAGGTCCCTGCTCCTTGCTTTAGGCACTCTGCTTCCTTGGCCACCTGGTTTCCCAAGCAGTTTTCTTCTGCTGTTTTGCCAAAGAGCCCCTAAGACAAGGAGAACTCGTGAGCTTTGCAAGGTCAGCCCTTGCCTTACTCTCCCCGGGTTTGGAGAGAAGAGGTGGCTGGCGCCCACTGAGTTCCTCGTGGCCTGCATGCTGGAGTGGGAGCATCCTGTCAAGCAGAGCCCCTGGTTCCATCTACTGGGGAATCCTCCTGACCCCGCTGAGGCAGGGGGCTAACAGGACTTCAAAGTAGGTTAAGTCACCGGCTTACAGTCAGACAGCGAATAAGCTACAGAGATGGATTTGAACCAGGCTGTCTGACCCTGGAGTCCAGGTATATAACTGAGGCAGGAAGCTAATAGGACTTTGAAGTAGCAACGTGATAGGAAACAGGCAGCTACATCTGCGCTCCCTGAGATAAGGAAGCAGGATGTCCAGGCCCTGGGATGAGACCCTGTAAATAAGAGATGTCTTTTGTCCAGGGCTCCTCTGCTGTGTCTGTGTTTCTTCCCTATAAGATGTTTTATTTTAGCCTTAAGACTGTCCCATGTATGATTTGCATCTTTGTGTGGCTAAGAGCCCACACTGGCTGGTGACACCTTCACCCCATTCCTTTCCTGTGCTTCCGTGATCCACAGTCCACACCCTCATTAGGTGCTGCCTTCTGTGGCCTTCTCAGCAGGTGGTCTCTTAGTCTGGATTCCCTCGAACAGGCACGGGCACAGGCACACTGTGCTCACAGGCTCAGCTTTCCTGCGCCTTGGTCGTGACCTGCTTGTGCATGATGGGACTTGACTGTTCTAGCACATGCGGGTTGTCAGGAGGTGGAGCTGGTGCTAAGTCAGCTGTGAAGATTAGCAGCTGCCTGGGCAGTGAGAACCAGGCCTCTGGTTTCAGGAGGAATTTGTTATGCCCAGTGACCAGCGCTGGGCAGCACAAAGGAAATACTGGATGTCAGTGTTTATTTTTAGTTTTGAAGTACCGTGTCAGTATGTGTTAATGCTGCATTAGCATACGTAGTGTTTAATATCAGTCCCAACAATTTATTAAAAAGTGCTAAAAAAAAAGTGCTTAGGATGTGTGCAGTTAAAAAGATGAGAACTAAGTGGTTCAGATATACAACTGTGTTTGTGCAGTGGGTCAGAGCGCTAAGCAGGCTGCTTTGAAAATGTTATAGACATTTTCTAGCAGATAATGTAGAACAGAGAAGAATCAAAGGAAGATCCTTAATACTCTTTTATTTTTGTTTTGTGTTTTGAGGAGGGGTCTTGCCATGTAGCCCAGGCTGCCCTTGAACTTGCAGCGGTCTTCTTGCCTCAGCCTCCCGAGGGCTGGGATTCCAGATGTGCCACTACTAATGCCCGGCCTTAATATTCTTTATAAATTCATTGAAGAAATTATGTTAAGTTTGTGCAATTCAACAATTTAAAAACTAGAATTATTGTAATTTTTTTGCATTTTTAAAAATGATGTCCATGTAGGCAAATGTGAGGGATTTTTGTAAAGCGGCAGAATATTTCAGGCGTTTTGCTTTGTGAGTCACAAACTGTTAGCACAGTGTCAAAGGATGAATGACGCCTGTGTGAGTGGAAACCACCTTTGTCCTCTGTTCCTTTTTTATCCTCAGCACAGATTAGTAAAAAGTGTATTGGTTACACAGTGCACAGACCTGTAGCACTAAATGAGTATCAAGCTACGTTCTTCTGAAGGATGTTCGCAGTACTTTTTAGGTCATTTCCATAGATACACTGTGTACCATGTGACCATTTTTAGAAAAGCAATGGGTTAGGCAAACCAGCCCTGGTTCTTTACCTTCTCCCTGCTTTTATTTAAAAATCTTGGGATTGTGCTTCTGAATAGTTTGTCCACATAGCAGTGTGGAATGCTGATGTATCAGTGAGAATGAAGTGGAACCTCAGCGTCCTCGTCATTCATTGCTTTTATGTTTTTAAAAGAGAGGAAAAAATGATGCAAGACTCAGAAAGTTGGAGTGGTCAGTGGGCCTCTCCTCATCTTGCTTCTTGACCGGCTGCCTGTGTGCTGCCGATGCAAAGAGCTGAGCCTGGCAGAGCACGGTGCCCAAGTCTGTAATCTCAGCACTCTGGGTGCCGCAGGAGGAGCGCATGTTCCAGCCCAGCCTGGGCGACTGAGAGACTTGTGAGACCCCGTCTCATAATACAGAATAAAAAAGGAAGGGTTGGGGATGTAGCACAGTGCAGAGACTCCAGTACCACCCCCACAGGCCTACCCAGCTACACACACACACACACGCGCGCGCGCGCATGCTGAATTGTTTTTTACTGTTGCCACCGTAGCTAACTGATGCTGTAAGAATCACAGCTGTTGTGTCTGTTGCAGCTGGAATCTCTGCTTGGAAGGCCTTGCTCAGGTTTGTTCTCAGGCCTGCAACTCCATAATGTTTCCTGGACCTGCTCAGGGGCTAGGCCTGTTCTTGACTCATTTTTATGGCTTGTGTCTAGATGTCCCCCCAAAGCCTCCTGCAGTCACAGGTGGGGCTTTTCGGAGGTGATTGGATCTAGGGTGTGTGAGGCTGGGTTTAAGGGTGTGAGTGCCACCCGCCCTAAGAGTGGGTAGCCTGAGTAGGACATGAGGGACAGAAAGAGGCTTGTTGCTTGTTGCTTGCTGCTTGCTGCCTTCTGCCTGCCTGCTCTGTGATGCCCCTCTGCCAGGCCACCCTGCCTTGGAGCCAGCCGATTATGGACTGAAACGTCTATGAACTGTGAGCTAAATAAACCTTTCCTCCTTTAACTTTGGGTGTTGGCTATTTTGTTTTAGCAGCAAGAAAAGTCACTAAGACACTTGTTGAACTCTGTTCAGAGGCTGTTCCCCTGGCTCTTGGGGACCACACTCTGTCCCTAAGTATCATTATCCAGCCTCTTGACTTTAATGACCAGCTCTGTGCCAGTGGCCCTGACATACGTACCTCCAGCCCAGCCTCCTCCGGTGCCAGCGACTTACTAACAGTGCCATGAGGAAGTTCTCACAGACATCCAAATAGAGCTTTTTGTGTTGCCTTCAAAACAGTTGATCCTGCAGTCTTGCCTGGCCAGCCTGTTGACAGAACCACAGTCTGTACCCTGCATAAGCCAGAAACCTGCCAATCATATTTACTTCTTCTCATCTTCCACTTGGTAGTACTGGACACTGCAGTTGGCTTCCTTCTAAAATCCATCCCACTCTTTCATGGTGTATAGCAGCCAGGCAGGCCAGTTACGTTCAATCTCATCCTGTCTGCCACAGCGACAGGTTCATGAATAGGCATTGAACCCCGGGGGAAGCCAGGGTGCACCTTGGGAGTTCTGCAGTGCGCTCTGGAATCTGGTTTAGGTGGCTGAGGCAGGACACATGTTTCTCTACCTGTCAGCCAGGTGCAAAAGGGACAGGAGCAGCATGGGCCCAGGTGCTTCTGGCACTGACTTGCACATGCCAGGGGCCTTCAGAGGACGGTAGCACCTGGAGGGCGGAACGGAGTGACCACAGAGTCTCTTGTGAGCCAGGGAGTTTGTGATCTGTCCCTTGCAGTTGGGACGATTGGTCCCAGCCATCTTGGTTCTGCAGCCAAAGCAGACCTCCAGTCTGTCGATGCTGTTTCCTCGGTCACAAGGCACTGGTGCAGTCCTCGTTTGCTTTTACCTAGTACAGCCTCCGGTAGGCAGCGATCTTTCTAAAATATTTATCAATTCATGCGTCCCCCCACCCCTTTCGTGACTTCTCACCCACTCTGGGTGATCTGCCGCCCCAGCCTCTCTGTCCGGCCCTCCCTGTCCGCAGGGATCTGGAGGGAGGTGTGTCTGAGCCACGGTGCTGCCCTTCACCCTCAGACCCCGGAGGTCCCTCCTCACCTGCGGCTCTATACCGAATCTCACCATTCGTTTGCCAGTGTCTCCTGGAACTCAGTCATCTACCTGGACTTTCCCTCGAGTTTTCCTACCCCCTGCTCAGAATAAAGGCCTGAGTCTGCTGGTGCCAGTCCTTCTCAAGTGCTTTCTGTTCTTTATAGCACTTACACTGCCTGAAATTTATTGTCAGTATCGACTGTGAGCAGAGGCCCTGGGGAGTGAGTCGGGCCCACCTTCATCTGGTCTTGGTAAACAGTTCTGGTAAAGGAATACACTTCCGTTAAGTGAGGTGTGCATCTTTGGGGTATACAACCTTCCAAACCTCAGTCTCCCAAGTAAGCATTCTGGTGCATTTAATTCTAGTTTCTTTTCTGTATGTGTGTCTTTCGATATTGGAGATTGAACCCAAGGCCTTCTGAGCTACAATCTCCAGCCCTTTTTAATTTAGGCTGGGCTTGAACTTGCAGTCCTCCTGCTTCAGTCTCCCAAAGTGCTGGAATTACAAGGGTGCACCACCACATCCAGCTCTATGTGTATATATTTATTTTTGGGGGGGTGTCACATAGTTGTAATTGTGCACCAGTTGCTGCTTTGTTCCTATTCACCTTCATCATCAAAGACTTAGATGAAACTACTGATGACACTTTGAAAAAGCGTGCAGGAGACATGCATCTCAGATATATACGTAAGAAGACAAGAAAACAAGCATTTAAAATTAGCAGGCTCGGAAGGTGGGTTAGGTCTACAAATAAAAAAATTAGACAGCAGTTAACACTAGACTTTACCTACCAGTGCAGGAGCCCCGATTAAGGGAGATGTAGTGTCACAGTAACATGCACATGTAAATACTTAAGAACTTTAGTCATCAAGCAAGAGTCACAGTTCAGATAACAAAAATACCTGATGGAATTTTCACCTGTGTTAACGAGTGTGGCGCCTGCCCTGGGTGGCACTGGTCCAGGGTAGCGGTTAAAACGGTGAGAAGACAGCAGAGTGAGGCCCTCATAGGTGGGCAAGCGATTGCTTAGTTGGCATTACAGACTCAGATTCTCATAGACTTGTGTTCCTAGTTTATTATTTAATGCTTGATTTGTGCCATCTTTTTGTCACTAGGAGTCCTTTGTTTCTTAGATGACTTTCTCATTTTCCTATTTCTTAGGCATTCTTAGTGATTATCAAAAAAAGAAAAACTTCAGTATTTTGCATTGTTGCTCTTATGACTTTTTTTTAACACCATGACAGTTTTGGGTCGAGAACACTGTTAATTAGATGTTCTTCATGGGAGAAATTTAAACGTTCTTTTAATCTAAAAAAAACAACTTCATTGAGGTATAATTTACATACTATAAAATCTACCCATCTTCTTTTTCACATTTTTATTAGCACATGTTTGCAGTACATAATGATTGCATTCCTTGTGAGGAGCTGGTACATGTACATGACAAATCTTAATTCTTTTTACATCCCTTCTTTTCCCCTCTTGCCTCCTCCCTCCATCGCTTGGTCCCTTTCTCATTGGATTGGTATTTGTTTCCATGATTATTGGTCATGAGCCAGGAATATCCAAGAAGGGGCAATATAATATTACAATACTGTAACAATTCCAGTACTGTTACAATACTGTAAACAGGGTGCTTCCCCAGGGGGAAGGGTAGGGTAGCATGAGACACTGGGGATATGAAATCTTATGCCCACTTTTCCTAGTTATCTTTGTAGTAAGCATTATTGAGAAATTTATGATTTAGGGGCTCTTCACATAAGGAAGCCGGACTGTCTACATGTTTTTTTTTTTTTAGTTTTGGGTTGTCTTGCTTTGTAGTTCAGGCTGGATTTGAACTCACTGTGTAGCCCAGGCTGGCCTCAAACTCACAGTGATCCTCCTACTTCAGCCTCTCAAGTGCTGGGATTACAGGCATGCACCACCACACTGGCCCACACTGGCCCAATCTGCTCTTTTGGCAGAGGTCTAGGGAGCACACCTGAACCCACTTTAGAGATTGCAAATACGATTTTCTTTCCTGTTTTATTAGATCTTTTAGTAATAGTTGACATACTCCCTTTGGCAGTGCCTAAGAGGATGTAAGGAGGAAAAGAGTTACCTTCCTCCTGCAATAAGTCTAAAGATCTGTTTTCCCTTAAGTACTAAATGGAGCGCCTGACTTGGGAAGTGAGTAGAGAACCTTTTGGACCCCTTCTAGGCCTTAGGAACATAAGTGGTATCATCAGAATAGTGGAGGGCAGAGGCACACAGGGCTTAATTATGCCTTCTGCTGGTGGGTGGTGTTTCCTGTAGATGTTTCCCGTCATAGTTTGTGGTGTTCTTTTAGCAAATAGATGCGTCTGCTCTAGGAGGTGGCGTTGACGGGCGAGCAGGAGAGAGTGTTCGGACAAAGATGAGTCCTGTTGCTTCCTTGTTAGGCAGACTCTTGCTTTAGTGCAGTGACGGTGAACCTTTTAGGGCTTTCATTGTTACAGACAGCCTGCTGCGGCACATGTAACTGTAGGTTTGCCACCACAGGTTTAGTGTATGAGATGGGCGGTTGTGCCGAGGTTGGGACCCAGTAGAGTGGTGTATACAATATTGGAATTAAAAAGACCCAAGTTCCTGAAAACTCAATTTCAGCAGCCTTTCTCTTCCTTTTTTCTTAAGTTGACTTCATAATTGTGCATATTTATAGTATAGTGTGATAATTTGGTGCATATATACTGTGTGTAATTATCCTCAGTCATCATTTCTTTGGGAACCTTCAGACTCTTCTAGTTCTTTATGAAATATATACTACATCTTTGTGCACTCTGGTCACCCTGCTGTGCTGTAGAACATCAGAACCTGTTCCTCAGTGTTCCTCTCTCCCCCTCTCCCCTTACCCTTTCTGGCCTCCAGTGACCACCATTCTGCTGTCTGCTTCAGAGAGGTCAGTTTGTTTTAGCTTCCACATACAAGTGAGAACATGCAGTATTTGTCTTTCTGTGCCTGTGTTATTTCACTTAACATAGCATCCTCTGATTCCATCCATAAAAAATGATTTCATTCTTTATTATGGCTGAATACTGTTCCACGGTGTGCCACCTTTTCTTCATCCATTCACCTGCCCGTGGACACCTCAGTTGCTTCTGTATCTTGGCTGTTGTGAATAGTGCTGCATTAAACATAAAACTGCAGCTATCTCTTTGAGATAGTGATTTTGTTTCCTTTGGATAAATACCCAGAAGTGGAATAGTTGGATCATATGATAGTTTTGCCCTTGTTTTTGAACCCTTTCTCAGATATACAAATCCTGCGTTTTCTTTTTCGAGCCTCGCTTTATCATTAGGTTTCATTTGGCCACAAATGTCTAAGAAAGAAGGGGAGAATAATGGTGGGACAGCCGGCTGCACAGTGCCTCACACAAGTGCTACTAAAGGTGTAAAAAATGTTGAGCTGTTGACCTAATCTATGTGTAGCCCAGCTGTATCTGCTACTTCATAGATTTTGACCTAGGGCAAACGCTAGGTTCTGCTGTAGATTTTTATTTTTATTTATTTTTTTGAGGTAGGGTCTTGCTCTGTAGCCCAGGCTGGCTTCCTGCCTCTTCCTCCCAAGTGCAGGGATTACAGGGCTGGAGAGACGGGCTGGAAGGGGAGACGAGACTGCTGCCGAAGGCCATGGGCCCCACTTGGGAGTTGAGACCTGTTCTGTGGGCGCTGGGGGCTCTGAGAGAGGTTCTGGATGGGGAGGGATGTGACTGATGTTGTCTTGGTAAGGTCCTCTTGCTGCAGTGTTGAGGTGGGCAGGGGTGGATTCAAGGCTGGAGGCAAGGTGGCCCTCTGGGCTGTCACAGTTACCTGGAGGCGGAACAATGGCGGCTTGAGTGAAGAGAGCTGCAGTGGTGATGGGAAGGAGCGGGTGCGGCTGGAAGTGGTTTGGAGGTGGCACTGACAGGTTGGGTCATGTAAGGATCCAGGGGTTGAGGGAGGAGCCACTGAGGGTTGCAGCCACAGTTTTCTCTTGAAAATTCAGAGGAAAAGGGTGCTGTTTGCTAGGAAAGGATCCAGAGGAGGAAGAAGCGGATGGTGGGAAGAAACAGTGAATTTGGTACTGCACGTGTGGAGGATTTGGGGTGTCTGTGGCTATAGAAGATTGACTGTTGAGGCTGGTGGTGGCTCAGTGGCAGAGCTTGCCTGGATCACTGCTGGTCTCCTTGATCGGTGGTGTGGGACGGTCTGGTCTGCTGGGACCCTGGAGCCTGGGTTTTAGCCCTAAAATGCGGCAACAGAGAGAGTCGAGCAGTTGGAAGCATAACCGGCAGTGCACTGAAAACCTAGTGACATTTTCTTGCAGATGAAGGAAAGAGGATAGAGGCTTAATGGATGGTACTACTTATTTTCCTTTCCCCAGAATTCAGCTTCTTTTAGGCAGGGAATGGAATATTAATACATATATTTTAGTGGGTACAAAATGGAGTTGGCATCTGTGAATTAATGGGCCACAGGGCAGGTTGAGTCCCAGCGGCCTGGAGCCCAGCTGGCACAGTGCCAAGGGCTTCCCTCCAGCCCCAGCCACAGCCACACTTTGAAGGTCGGGCCTGGTCATTACTGTTTATGGTGTCCCCTCAGAGTCTCTAGATGCATCGAGGTGGGAGCGTCGGGCTTCGGAGGCTGCCGCCCAGGAAGCTCTTGCAAGGCCAAGGCGGGCAGAGAGGAAACCCGAGAATCCAGAGGACCCCGAGGGGATGGGGTCTATGCCAGACAGCAGGCGTCCATCTGCAGATGCAGGTTGTTGCCTTCTGAGCTGGGTCCCGCCCTCGGAAGAGCCTGTCCTCGAAGCCTCCTGTTGGCCTGGCCCTCCCTCACTGCCCTCTCCCTGTCGAAGGCAGGCTTCTGTGTGGTTCTGAGCGCAGGTCGAGTTGGGTGGGGTACGGATGAGGGCTCCAGAATGCTGAGTGCGAGTTTTCCCCGAGGTGCTGATGGCTGTCACTGGTATCCAGGACTGTCTGTGTGCCAACATTTAAGTGCTTCTGCCTTTCCCTGGAGGGTCTGTGCGAACCAAAAGGAAAAGACCTCAGAAGAAGCCTCTCCTTCCTTTTAGAACAGCACTCCTGTTTCCTGTTTACATCAGCATCACCACCCCCGGGAAATGGCTGAGCAGCTGCTGCAGGATGGGTAGTGGTTGAGATGGAATCAGTGCCCTCCTCAGACTCTGCTCTGAGCCCTTAGGAGTGAAAGGCAGGAGGGAGGAGGGGTGCCTGGGAGTGGGCCGAGACAGTCTGGAGAGGCAGGGCAGCCTTCTTGCTGCTGCACGGTGCTGCTCCAGAGCTGGGCCCTCCCACCCACTGCCCATCAGGAAGGAAGGGGCACCCGCCTGTGGTGCTGCCAGGGCTGCTGCCGAGTGGGAGGACCCACAGGGCACACGCTGGGTGCAGGAGCTGGAAGCTGGGGTGGGTGCTGTGATACTCTCAGTGCAGTCTGGACCCTTGGGCCCACAGTAGGTCAAATGGAATTAATTGACTCATTAGCTCAGCAAATCTTTGGGTGCCTCCTGTGTGCCAGGCGCTGCCCGGTGCGATGGTGGACAGGCAGCCTGTGGCTCCTGGTAGACCACCATGCCTGACATGTATGATGCGTTTACCAAGTGTTCCAGTTCACAGATACTTTCTAAGGTGTGCGTGTGTACTGATGCATCCCTTACAAAGTGGACAAGGTGGAAATGAGTTCTGTTTCCTCCCAGCCCTTGGCACACTGGATTGCTTGCACCCTACCTGAGAGAATGCGCTGTTGCCTCAGCAGGTACCTGTGTGTTCAGATGCCACTTCTCACACTGGCCTGGGGAGGAGCTGGGAGGCAGGCAGGCAGATTCTGCACCCCCATGATTAGGACGTGAGCCCAGCCGGGCTGAGACCCTGTTCCTCCCTGCAGCCACCCTCCGTGGGAAGGGGCCCAGGTTCCTGGGGAGGGTGTCGAGGTTTTTAGGCTCCTGTCCTGTGTGCTGTGGGAGCAGGAGGCACTGACTTCCGTCGTGCAGCAGTGTCTGGTTTCCCATCAGGAAGACCAGAGAGAGACAGGCCTGTGCCGAGAGTGATGAGCTTTGAGCCAGCCCTGGGCCCTGCGCCCTGGAGTGGTTGCTGCCACCTCGTGCAGCAAGGTTGCCTAGACATCTGCCTGGCTTCTCATCCCCCGGAGAAGGGGACAGATAGAATTTCTCTGCACCTCTGAGTCGTGTCTAGCATGTGCTGCTTTTCTTTCGGGCAGGAACGGGGTTCCAAGCCCCTGCCTCTGTCCAGGCCCACTGTGGAAGCTGTTCCCAGCATCAGCTTCTTTGTCCAGGCATCAAAAGCTGTTGCTTCCCCAGGTGGAAGGCCTTTGGCCACGGGCTCCAGGTTCTCTTACTTAGATCTCCTCCCCTGGCCGAACCCGGGGAGCTGACAGACTTGCCCCCTCCCTGGCTGCTCCCTTTCCTCCTGCTTTGCTCCATCTCAGCAGTGGGCCTGGCTCAGAAGGTGGACACTTAGGGGTCTGGGTGAAGCCTAGGAACCTGAAATTCCTCACTCAGAGGTTCCTAGGAAGTTCATCTCTTTCAGGCCTGCTCCCTTGGGCTTGAACTGCATTTCTTACCTGCTCATCACGGTCACCCTAAAGTTTTGGCAATGATAGCAGCCAGCAGCATCCTCATAAGAGGCCTCTATCTTCTTCTACTACTTTGTGCCTCAGGATGGCTCTCTTCCCTCTTGCTACAGAGCCAGGCTGCCTGCCCTTCCCTGCTGAGGTCCCAGCAGCCTTCGTGAGTCTCCTTGACAACAGGAAAGAGAAGTTAAAAATAACCTGTGCAGCTTGTGAGCTTGTGAATGAGGGCTCTCTGCCTGCTGTGTGGGCTCAGTTCCTGTGGCTTCCAGATGCTCCTGGGGCGCAGCCCTGGGAACCTCGCTGGGCCCAGGCACCTGCATTCTGACCCCGAGGTCTAGGGTGAGAGCAGGTTCTCCTGCACGTTCTTACCTTGACCACTGGTGGTGGCTGTGGGTTGTGAATGTAAATGTTAGAGTGGAGGGTGGGAAGCTGCTCTAAATGCCTGGTCTTTGTGCTGCCTCACCGAGAGGACAGTCCTGGAGGGGTCGCTGTGTGGAGTAGGACACAGCCCTGGGCAGAGTTGGGTTCTCCCTCTTCAGGGCCCCTTCCATGAGGGGAGGGCACCAGAGTGCATAGGCACTTGGGTCACTTGTCCGGAGCCATCAAGCCCTGCTCTGAGACCCCCGTGCTAGCCCTAAACTGAAGCCAGCTGTCTCGAGCCTCTCTGTTAGGGTCTTATCAGGGAGCTGGGTTGCTCCTGATCACAGCTTGGGATCCACTCCTCACTTCTTCCTCCACCCTTCCATCCATTAGTCAGCATTTTGCTGTGGGGCAAGCTTGGAGAAATAATAAGAGGAAGATGTCATGGTCCCGTCGGTAGGGAGCTTATGGCCAGCAGGGAGACAATTAGAAGAAAGGCTCCATCGTGGCCAGTGCTAGGAGGGAGGAAGTTTGAGGGTTAGGAGGACACGAGACTGGTAAAATGTATTAGTGGACACATAAGAGACATGACAAATTAATAAAAAGGAAAAGATGACCAATTGTTTGACAAATACTTCACATAAGATGTCCAGATGGCTAATAAACATATGAACTAGTGCCCAATTTCGTGTTAGTCACTGGGGACATTCAGATTTAGTTCATCTTAAAAAATGTGACTGTTTCTTTGTTTATACACATATTTAACAAAATCTTCTAAGATGTGGTAAAACATCTACTTGCTGTTTCCTGTTCTGAATTTTTTATTGAAGAATAAAATGGATCCCAGAATGCTTTAAATAACGGAAAACTTAGTAGGATGAACACGGTGAAGCCAGACCAGGTTAACGTGGGGCACTGGCCTGACATTTAACTTCCAGGTTAACGTGGGGCACTGGCCTGACATTTAACTTCCTGGAGCCCGTTTCTTAGGTCCCCTCCCTCCACTCCTCTGAAAGTCCTGCTCTGAGGCCTGTTCTTCAGAGTGCAGGGACTGTCGATCCTAAATGGTGGTTTGCTCGGCCTAATTCTAAGTGACCTGAGTTTTTTTCTCCACCTCTTCTCATAGCAGCTGTTCTGAATTCCCCTAAGGAGTGAAAGAGCCGAGAAGTGGCTGGGAGCTTGGGATAGAGTCAGCGGTGGAGTGGCCCCCAGGCTGGGGGCAGGGTCAGTACCTTCAGGTGTTGCCTTCCTGGTTGTGGCCGGCTGGCAGCTCTGTGAGGTGCCATCGAGGGCCTGCTGACACCTGGGGGCTGGAAGTAGCGTGAGGTGGAGGTGCACATCAGCCCTGGCTCAGGTGTAGACTTGAGTGAGCCGGAGGTGTGGCTTCCACACTGCCTGCAGTGTGCAGTGGCCTCACAGAGGTCATACTCCGGGCTTTGGGTCATGGTGGCGTTAACTGATCCATGGGAGCCTGCGCACCTGGCTGCCCCTGAGAGAGCCTGGTCAGCGCCCTGGCTGCTGTGGCAGCACTCGGAGCTCACAGCGTGTCATGGCAGAACGGAGGCTGAGCCCTGAGCAGGCCGGTGTTGGTGGAGGGGTTTCAGGGTGGGTGGGTCTCCCTGGGTGCTGACAGCCTGGCACCTGGAAAACCAGTCACAGTCTCCTTTCTGCGTCTGAGCCTACAGACGGGCCTTTCTCTCTCCTCCACATCCCCTACCCAGTGTGGTCGAGCAGAGCATGCGTGATGCAGATGTGCACCTCTCTTCCAGGGGCGGGCAGCCGCCTTGGCACACGTCAGAGGCCGCATCTCTTGTGTCATCTGACTGTGCTGGGGATTGATCCTCAGGGCCTTGTGCTTGCAAGGCAAGTACTCTAACCACTGAGCTAAATCCCTAGCCCACCGTGTGGGGTCTTGTCCAACAGATCTCTCATGGTAGGCAGGTACTTCCCAGTAATCTACCTGGCATGTTTGACCTTTCTTCTTCTGTGTTTCTGCTGTGTAGGAGTTGGAGTCAGAAGCAAAGGTTGATGGAGAGACTGCATCGGACAGTGAGAGCCGAGCAGACTTGGTTGCCCCGCCAGCTCCTGTGGATGACACCCCAGAGGTCCTCAAAGGAGCCCTTTCCAACTTGTCCTCAAGGTAACCTGGCTTCATGCTGCAGGTGCTTGTGGGGGCCTTGCAGTGTGACCAAGTGCATGCAGACTTCAGGGTTCAGTTTCCCTCTTCCACAGGCATCCACTGTGAACAGGAAGGACTCTGCAGCATCTCAGTTTAGGTGAACCCAGGGGACACACACTGGCTCTTGAGCAGCTGGTCCTTCTCACTCCTGCTGTGTGATGAGACCCTGTGTGTGCCTGCCAGCGTCCCTTTGGGAGGCTGTGCCGTGCAGGGGAAAGGGCATGGAGTGGGGAGCAGACCCCCCTCGAAATCCTAGCCTTCCCTTTGCTAGAGGTGTGACCTGGGCCTCCATTTGTCAGTGAAGTATGTACAGATACTATGTGTCAATGTTTTAAAATGCCTTTTGGATGGAAACCTGTTTAAAATGACAAATTTTAAACGCAGTTGTGTTGCAGGTGAATGAGTTAGTATGTGTAAAGCCCTTAAACATTGTGATCGGTGCTGTTGTCTTTGTCTGATGTCATCATTATCACTGTGAAGACGGGGGTGGGGTGGTGGGTGGGAGAGTGCAGTTGTAAAGTCCTGCGGAGGGAAAGTGCTCCTGGTGTCTTCTCCAGACACGCGTGGCTGGGGCAGCCCTCTGAGTTGGGGCAGAAGCATCTCCCCGGGTTGTGGTTTGTCCCTGATGCTTTCTTTAAGGTGAGGCCTATGTGTGTGTTTTCTGTAGATGGCGGAGCAGCTGCTGAGTTTGTGTGGGGTGCGTTGGTGCTGGGCCCTGCTCCTTGGTCCTTGGTGGGCCTCTCTGTTCAGGAGAAGGCAGGGCTCTGGGAAGGCCTTGCTCGCTCGGGCCCGCGGGGTCAAGCAAAAGCCAGTTCTCTGGGTCTGCCTCTGTTCTTCCTGGGCTGCTGACTGACTGTTTTCTCCTTCACTGCTCTCATAGATGGAAAAACTGGTGGGTGAGAGGCATCCTGACTTTGGCTATGATCGCCTTTTTCTTCATCATCATTTACCTGGGACCAATGGTTTTAATGATGATCGTAAGTGCTGTCTTCCTCCAGTTTCCTTTTGCCTTCAGTGTCCCCTGTGGGACCGGCCGGCGTCAGTGCCAGGGTGTGGGAATCCGCAGGCTCCTGTCCCCTCTGAACACGTCTGCCTCAGTCCATCTGAGACTTCTCATCTTTTGGTATCCAACTAGCGTAGGCCAGTTGTTTGTGGTTAAAGAGGTCTCTCTTTTTACAACTGCGTTCGTTATTCCAAATGTCTAATTGAACTGTGACCCTGGCTGTCTTTGTTACCCCTGGTTTTGTGTCTTTTCTTGGGGTCTCACTCATGGCCTTAGGGCTTTCATTAAGAAGCCAACGTCCACAGAGTTCCCCTCCGTCTTCTCACTGTCACAGACAGGGCCAGGCCACATATTTATATCTAGAGTCTGAAGAGGAAGGGATCGCTAGGCAGGGTGGTGCATGCTTGTAATCCCAGCACTCTGGGAGGCGAGGCGGGAGGATGGCAAGTTTAAGCCCAGCCTGGGCAACTTGGGGGAAACAGTCTTGGAATTTTAAAAAAGTTTAGAAAGGGCTGGGGATGTAGATCAGTATGAAGGCCGTAGGTTCAATCCCTAGTACCACACACACACACACACACACACACAAGGAAGGGGATGCTGGTTGAGTCTTGGGAGGTTCCAGCTTAAAAAGTTAATTGGAACGTTAGGACTGCGTATTTGATTGCAAGAAATTGGATATGCTCCCTGCGACATAAAGGATTGCATTGTAGGGGATGGTGTGAAAGAGAGGAGGAGGAGAGCTGAATAGCAGAGAAGACTGAGGTTTTTCTCCAAGGCCCGTGCCCTGGCTGGTTTCTGGTTCCAGAGATCGTCAGGAGACTGCTGTGATTCCTCTGTGTCTTGCAGGTGATGTGTGTTCAGATTAAGTGTTTCCACGAGATCATCACTATCGGCTACAATGTCTACCACTCCTACGACCTGCCCTGGTTCAGGACCCTCAGCTGGTGAGCCGCCTGGCTTCCTGTCGTGGCTGCTGGATCCTGTGGCAGGAGTTTGCGGGGATGGTGGGTGGAGGTGCAGTGGTTGCACGGACTTTCCCGGCACCGTCGAGCAGGCCAGACTGTGCGGCTGCCTTTGAGGACTTTGTGACTATGTGGCCACTGACTCCAGTAGCTGCTAGGAGGCAGGGCTCTTCCCCAGAAGAACCAGAGGGCTGTGTCTGTGAGCAGCGAGCCTTGCTGCTTGGAGTCCGTAGACTTCCAGGGGAAGGGTGCTGCAGTACTTGGCCCCGCCTCCCTTCTAAATTAGTAGGTTTGCCTGCTCTGCTGCCCTGCTATCCCACTAGAGCTGCCTGTGGCCGTCAGGTTTAGGTGCTGGGGTTGCTTTCCCTAGAACTTGGTTTCCTTGTTGTGGAAACACCTTGTTGAAATCCATCAGTCACTTTTAGACTTTGGTGGTGGAGCCCGAGTTCCTTGGGGTGCCCCGGGTGCTAGTGTGGGCAGATGTGGGCTCCTCTGGGTACTTAGCTTTCTCCTTTTCCTCAGAAAGGGCTTAGCCACCTTGCAGCAAAAACAAGGGAAGAACCGTGACTCAGATGAGGTCTGAGACCCCTTCCAGACCTTCCTTTCATTGGCCACACTGTTTTCAGGTGGGGACATTTGAACAGAAGGCTGCCTAGTGGTGAGGAGAAGGGCAGATAGTGACCCTTCTACTGCACTATGCTGGGACACAGGCATTGACTGTGACTTTTCAGTCTGGACAGCGGTGCTTTGAGCCCCAGGGAGCCCCCGTGCTCAGACGTAGGCTGGGCATCTTTCCCGCAGTGCTTGCTGCCACCCACCGTGCAGGCTGCCTCTCAGCCTCCAGATGGACCAGGTCTTTTCTGTGGCTGTCCTGTAGCTGGACAGCTGCATTATAAAGTTTGTTAACACTCAGGAGGCCTGAGCCCTGGCCCTGGTCATTTTCCAAAGAAGGTTTCTTTCCCATATCATAAACCCATATGGGAATTTTTGAACTTCACAATTAAAAAAAAATGAGAGTGAGGAATTTTCCATTCTCTTCCCCGCCTTGGGAGTCTTGTTGAGGCCCAGGGTGGGGATGCATAGTCCTGTAGTCAGAAGCACCACGAGGTCTGCTGGGCTTTGTGAACCGCGGCCTCTCCCTTTGCGGGACTGCAGTGGGGTGGGGACGGAACAGGTGCAGAGTAACATGGTGAAAGGCCCCCTGGCAGAGCCGGGCTTCCAAGGCGGGGATGTGCTGCTATAGAAACAAATGTTGTGGGAGGGGTGGAGGGAGCGTGTTAGGTCCCGGAAAGTTCTACAAAGAAGATGGTGTTCGAGCGATGAGTGGAAACAGTGTGCGAGCAGAGAGGGTGTTCCAGGCCAGGAAGAGGCAGGAGTAGTACAGACAGGCGGCGAAGCCAGAGTGGACCGCTTGAAAAGGTTCCTTCCTGTGGGAAGATTGGGGCAGGCAGGGCCCTCGAGTTAGTGTGCGACACCATGAAAGGGTCAAAACTGGGTCCCAAGCGTGTGACCCAGGGAGAGTGAATGGAAGCTGCACCAGCCAGCTGGAGCAGGGAGCAGAGGTCTGCTCCTCCCTCTGTGCACTGGCCTGGGCCCTCAAGGTGGGAAAGCCTCTGCTCTCTGTGCTGCCCTCGGGCGGTGTGGCAGCCTCACTGGAGAGGAGAGGTTGTGTATGCACCCCACCTCTGCCCTGTCTCCATTTCAGGTACTTTCTGCTGTGCGTGAACTATTTCTTCTACGGTGAGACAGTGACGGATTACTTCTTCACCCTGGTCCAAAGGGAAGAGCCTTTGCGGATTCTCAGTAAATACCACCGGTTCATTTCCTTCACCCTCTACCTGACAGGTGTGCGCTGACTGCTTCTTTGTTTCTTGTGTCTGTATTGTTTTTATTTGTTGAGCAGGAGTTGGGATTTTTGTTTTCTTGTTTCTTGAGACAGGGCCTCACTATGTAGTTCAGGCTGGCCTTGAACTCACAGTGTAGCCCAGGCTGGCCTTGACAGAACTCACAGCAGTCCTCTGCCTCAGCCTCCTGAGTGCTGGGGTTATAGCCAGGAGAGTTGGGGAATTTCTTGGTTAAAGTTTGTGATGCTGATTCTGACTGTGCCAGGGATTGAGGTGTCAGCTTTATTTTATCTTGAGCTGTAGCAGCTCCTTTTTTTGGTTTTTGGGTTTTTTTGTTTTACAGTATTGGGGATTGAAGCCAGGGCTCTCATGCTGAGCTACATTCCCAGTGCTCCTTTATTTTTTATTTTGAGACAAGATCTCACTAAGTTGGTGAGTTGCCTAGGCTGGACTCGAACTTGTGATCTTCCTGTCTCAGCCTCCCAGAGTGCTGGGATTATAGGCGTGTGCCACTCTACCTGGCTCTGTAGCAGCTCCTTACTAAGAGAGTCTGAGACAGAGGGGGCAGGCAGTTGTGGAGACTGGCCGTCTGTGCCACCTGCCCTTGAGTTCCAGCCACCTTAGGAAGACAGCAGAGCATGATCCTGTCCTGACTCTCTTATTGGCAAAGACCACAATATGGCCAGAGAAAAGTAATCCAGGCATGGGCCACCTTTAGTGGAGTTGTTCTAGGAGGTAGCCTTGAGAGACGAAGCAGAGGGGCGGACATTTTACTGGATTTGGATTTGAAGGCTCTGTGACCTCAGGGGAAGAGGAACATAATCTTTCTGAGTCTCAGTTAGCTCTTTACTAGCTAGATCTAGATTACTAGCTCAGTAATCTAGATCGCAAACCATCAGGGCTATTGGGTTAGCTTTTCTCTCTGATTGCTTATCTGGATAACTAGTTTTTGTCCTCTGGGCTTTGAAGTTATGCACTGATTAACTGCTGCGAAGACCTGAGTGAAAGGGCTCCTGTCATCTTTTCTCCTTCCTCACCTAGGCTTCTGCATGTTTGTCCTGAGCCTGGTCAAGAAGCATTACCGACTGCAGTTCTACATGGTAAGGGAAGCGTGCGTGCGTGCGTGTGTGTGTGTGTGCGTGCACGCGCGCGGTGTGGGGTGCGGGGGATTTTTGGTTACCCAAAGGTCTGCAGAAACTCCTAAAGCCTTTCAGCTTTCCATTACACATTAGAACTCCAGGAAGCGGTGTGTTCTGTGACCACCTGGGACCTGGAGCAGGAAGAGAGTGCCCCTTTGGGTGGCAGCTCCGCATTCCCTGGCTCACCCCAAGCAGTCTCCACCAGGGGCTGCAGGGGGCTCCAGAGAGGAGCTGCAGCTTCACATGCTGCCCACAGACGCCAGTCTGATCCATTGCCTGGCGCTGCTCATGCCCTGCTTGGTTTGTGACCGTCTCTGAGCACCCAAGGCCCAGCCAGTGCTGAGAAAATAAAGAGCACCAGGCTTCAGGGCACCCGCGCGGTCGCCGCTGGGCTGCTTCTTACCGGGGAGAGCACAGAGTGTTACTTCTGGAGCCCAGTTCTCTACCTTCTCACTTCCCGTAAGTCAGGCCCAACAGCAAATGTTTTTCCAATTTCTCAGCGACTTTCTGTTTGTTACTGATTATTTGACGTTACTGCCAAGGTAAACTTCATAGGTAGAGTTTATTTTTCTCCTTTTGCAGTTTGGCTGGACCCATGTAACGCTACTGATTGTTGTAACCCAGTCACATCTCGTGATCCACAACCTGTTTGAAGGAATGATCTGGTGAGTGATGGCAGAGGGAGGACTTTTCCTTTTCCTGGGTGGCTGTTTCTGGTGTACAGGCAGGCAGAGGCCCTGAGTTATCTCTGGAATCAGCGGTTCTCACCCAAGCCTGCGGCGGCACCCGCGGGCTGGCCTGGATTCTGGGGACATTCCGGGTACTGCTGGTGCTGCTGGTGAGGACCCAGACTCAGAGAGTCTCTGTCCGGGACGGGACTGATAGTGCAGGGATGTGTGACAGTGCAGCCCAGGGCCAGAGATGCGAAAACCCAGAGGACCCACGTCTGCTGTCCTGCAGTTATAAGCTAGCGAAGGTTCCGAAGAAGCAAACTTGAGTAGATCAGCAACTGTAGAAGAGCTTTGACAATTGTGTGAATTTCTCATCGGGAAAAAGAGACAGAACCAACTGCTTAACAGCCGAGTGCAATGTAAACCTTATGCCAAAACTGATAAGGAAGGAAACCAACTTCCTTTGTGATTACAGATAAACCATTCCGAATAAAATACCAGCAAATAGAATCTGGCAGTGTGTCAAGAGAATAATCCGCTGTTGTTCAGTAGAGTTTGTTTCAGAAATGTGTGGCTTCAACAAGACGTCTGTCAGCACTGATAGAAATCAGCAGGCTGATGAAGCAGTAGATGATCATAGTGGAAGGATAAAGGCACCTCCCGGTGTAATGAGAGAAAGGTACTGAGTATTGCGGTCACATTCCAGACTGCCTCCGTCTCAGATCTCAGTAACACTCCGCAGAGTCAGCTAGTAAATACACCTACAGAGATTAGCTCATACACGTTAGCTTCAGGCATTATACATTTAAAACAATTATAATGGTGGTGGGGGGGCTCCCAATTCCTCCCTTTCTTCCAAATTTATTTTGGTATTTCATTTTCTCCTCCTCTTCCTGCTCCTTCTTCCTCCTCCTTCCCCCCTCTACCAACCTCTCCTCTAGGGCCACATCCCAGCCCTGGGTTGGTATTTCTAAGGGTGCCACATGCTAAGCCCTCAAATTCAGGGCCAAACACATCTTGGTTCTGTAGTAACTGATATTAAAATCTCTAATGGAGACTTCCATCACAGTCGGAGAGCCGAGACTCTTGATGAAGTAAATAATGTGAGGTGAAGGAGTGAGAGGGTGAACAGAGGGAGGAGGGTATAGATGATCTAAATACCTTCCTCAAACAGGAAGTCAGGAAA